>JAQFYM010002017.1:0-26744 GCA_034694785.1 Agrenia bidenticulata | reverse complement strand
ATGTACATCATAACTATAATTTATAAATAATTCCTATTTGTATAGTTTTTTGTGGAGTTTATAAATTCCTACCATAAGATCCTACTTTTTGTTGACCCCTAGATTTAACCCTCGTATAACGTCAAAACCTTAAAATATCTTTACCATTTGTTATATACCAATAAATGCTAAATTAATGTGATAAATATACTAGCAATTTATTCAAAATATAAAAAAAAACATAAACAACAATTGCAAAAAAGCTTATTCTATTATACATATAGATTATACATCATAGCTTTTTTAACAGTTTTAACATATTTGGGATTCTTATCCTTGGGTTTTACAAATCCTAGTTATGGCTGTATAAAAAAAACAAACATAACCGTAAACACGAAATAAAGTGCAAAAATATGAAAATAGATATTAATTTAAGTTTACCAGCATTTTACATGTTTATATGTAACCTTAATATTGAGCCTGAATTTAAATTCATTCCTTAAACAGCTCGATTTCTTTTTATAATTTGCTTTGATTACTTTGCAAAAAAAAACAATATTTTACGCGTATTTGTATTTTTAATCGATAGTTGGGTCTATTGTGAATAAATTGAATATTATCGAATATTTACTACTTGAACTAAAAGGGGTTGCTTGTATAACACGCATGAAATGATATTGCCCTTATTTAAGCAGGGGTTGTTTTCAAATGTAATCTGAAGCGACTTGTCGGGTGACACTGGGGGCATTCGCCTCGGGGGCTTTGGCTAAGAGGCCCCAAAAATTATTTGAATAGGATTTTTTGTAAAAAAACAACAATATAAAGGTATCTTTTGAAGATGCAAGTACATATAAAATTCCTTTTTTATAAAACATAAAATCCATAAACAAGCATATAATTTCATTTTACGCTTTTTTTTGCAAATATAATGGACAATTACGCAAAATTGCATAAACTAATTGGCGAGATTTTTATGTTGTTCGATTTTGTAATTTCTTGTGGTAAAAAATATAGTTTTTACTACTTATTATAAAATATAATTAGCTAACAAAGGCTTGCGCATATAAATTTTTTTTGCTTATCTTTGTACACCTTTTTTGTATTTTTCCAAATTTATATGCTTGAAAAAAAAAGTTTTACTCGTTTGTAAAAATGTGCATTGATACGCGTTCTTGAATTGCTTTTTGCAAAACTAAAACAATATGGGCTTTCTTATGTATATATATGATTATCGAATTCAACATTGTACCATTAACAAGCAGCCCCCACTAGAACTATCTTAATCTATAATTGTCTCTTTGCAATTAGCAAACTATAAGACGCATGCATACATAATAATTTTCCCTTCTATTCTGTGTGATAGTACCACTTGAATTATATGATATATTTGTGCATAGGATTCTGAATTTAGTTTTAGGAATCAATACCTTTTAAATAAACAAATAAAATCCAAACGAAAAGAAAAGAAACACGGGTAAATTGCAAGTTCAACAGTGATGCTTTCAGTATATCTTTTGTACGTATCGTTACTATTAAATAAGTATTAAATGCATTTATTCTTACATTTTACATTTTTTAGTTGGATCGCGTTAGAAATTGTCTTTATAACTAAATTATGGGGGTTGTGGGCTAACTAAAAACAACTTTTAACACAAAATCATTTTTGCGTTATTTTTAATTATAATTTTTTTTAGGCATGTAGACGTACATTTTCCAATTTTATGTGTTATATTTATGTTTTATGCAAGTAATAAAAACAAAAAGGTAAATTATCATACCAAGTTTTTAGCCAATCCTAACAAATAGATTTTTGCCACAATGCTTAATAACTATTTTTTTTATTAATGCGCAAAAGCCTCGTAAATCTACGCATTCTATGTATGCCGTTTTAAAATTATATGTTTTTTACTTGTAAAAATTATAAAAAATATACGTAAGTTGAATAAAAAAATGTTTCAGATATAAATATTTAGATTTTACACAAAGTAAGATATCGGCAGTAATAAAAACTAAAAACTGGATTTTATCGCTGTTTAAAATTGTAAATTTTACAAAATATAAAAAGAGGGGCCAAAAAAAAGCTTCCGGCATCCATAAATGTAAATCCGCCCCTGAATTTCTTGACATAATATATAATTAAAATATAATGCATTGCAATAAATTGTTGTGTTGTCAACATAATTGTGGCCATTTAAGTCAACAGACAAAAAAAAACCCTTCAATTCAAAGCAATAAGGTTTTTATGGACGCGATATCAGCGTTGTAAAGTTTCGTTTTTATGTTAAATAAAGTTTTTGCTACTTTAATGCAAACTTTATTGTTTTTGGCCTAATAACTGTATAGATATTACAAGAGGATGTTTATAATTTATCATTAAAAAAACTGTAGCTGGTAACAGTATTGCTTCTATTATTACAATACAGGGTTGTATGTATATTCTTATTTTGGCAGAACAGTTTTAGTTTTCAAAAGATTTATTTTGGGTTTTCTAGAAATTTGTCAAGTTTTCACATTAACTTTTTTTCTTTGAATACATTAATACCAAATTAATCACATTTCGGCGTAAAATACTAAGACAGGGAAAAAAAAAGAAATATTAAAAAAATTGATTTACCGTAATTCCTTTTGTATAGTTGCCCCCTTGTATAAGCAAACTTTACAAAAACAAAATATAAAACACGCAAAAAACAACAAGAATATTACAAGTTTGCGTAAATACAGCGTGTTATGCTTATAAATGTTATTTCCTAGCGAAAAGTGTAAGTTATTATAAATAAAATTACAAAAATTTGCTAAGAAAATATATCGTGTGGATTGCTTAATGTTGATAAAAACTAGTGTGAAAAAATTGAAACATGCTTAGTCATCAATATTTATGCATGCTAGAGCTTTAAAATTTTTTTGATAAGTTAATTAATGTTTTCACATTTTTAAAAAATCGAACTACATTCAATTTGTACCAACAATACTGCATAACACAAAAAACAACTAATACATCGGTATATTTCTAAAATGCTCGTTTTTATAAATTTTGGTCTACTCTTATAACATTTCTCAAATGCTTTTTTCCCACATAGCTTATACAACAGGAACTACGGTAACTAGAACATCTTGTAAATACTAATTACACAAGTATCTCTTAAGGGTTTTTTAGTTATTTTAACATAAACAGGTCAACATTAACTGTTCAATTCATATCCTGTATTTTGGAATTATTATTTTGTTTTTTACCTAAACATTAAATAAACTCAATTTTTTAGTTAAAGACTAAGACAGGTAGAAATAGTAGATAAAAGAGTTAAAAACAACAGAGGTTTTTACAGTTCTTTAAAATTTACCTTTTCGCAGGTTTTATGTGTCTAGTGTAGACTTTGGCTGGTAAATCTCGTATTTTTACAAGTTGATGTATATACTTATTTACAATATTCCTTTTTTGGCCAGTTTGTATATTGAAAATGTTTTCCGTTCTTCTGCCTACACACAAAATGTAAACATTTTTTTTAGCAAAACACAAAGAGAGGGGAAAATAAAAATTATTATAAACTATAATAAAGAGATAGAGTTTAAAAGCAAGTCTTTTGACAAATTAAATTGTATATATAAGTTTCATGTGTTTTTTTTGCGTTCACGTCTTAATCTATATCTAGAAAAATGTGTACATTTATATGTAGACTGAAATCAAAATGGAGATGGTAAAATAGTAACTTTGATCATGAAAACCAAAATGACCTGTCAACACGTTCCAGAAGCCTGCCATTGCTGCATACGACATTAAACCCTATATTAATGTACAAAAAAAGGATGAAATAAATTTAGAAAAAATAAATAACAGACATAAAAAACCCTTTCAGGCAGGCGTGTTCTATAAACTTTCTTAAAAAGTATCCGTATTTTTTACTGCGAATAAAACAAAAAAGTACGACATTGGTGGTAAACTACACGGGTAGTACATTTTTAGCAGGTTACAATTAAGTTTATTTTGACGCAAAAATAATTAACTCATTTTAATTAGTTATGTATTGAGTGACAACACAGCAAAATCGTGTCAAAAAATAAGTAAATAAAAAATAAAAAACAATTCTCTATTTCAGATGGCTTTAACTAGTCAAATATTTTACCACTATAAAAAAACATGTTTTTACTGCATGTTGTTTTAATTTCTAATTTTTTTTTTTTGTAATTTGTATTTTGGTTTTGATTTTTATTTATATTTTTATACTATATAGAAATATAGTAACAGCATTTAAAGGGTAATGGAAATAGTAGTGAAACCTTTGTTTTTTGCTTACAAAAAAAGCCTAAGGGCGTGTTCTTGTTGCTATTTTTGCGTATTTTTATAGGCACGCACACAATTTTCTTATGCAAATTGCTTACTTATTTTTAAACTTGCATCGATGCAAATATAAATGCCCGCTTTCATTTTTGCATACGAAAAATAAAAAGATGTTTTTATGAATAAATAATTTTTTGAGTATATTTAATGCCATTTAAAGCATAAACTATAGATGCGTAGAAGAATTATGCATACTGCAACTAAAAAAACGCCTTATTTTAAAAACATGTTTCTGCAAGTGTAGAAATTTAAATATAAATCTAGGTAAAATATAAAGAAAACATATCATAAGAAACAGAATTAGATAACAATTTTACAAAATTTACCAAATGACAGTAATACAATATATGTCTTTTATAACATACAGTGCTTAAATATAAAATGGTATATACTTTTTTTTGGCAAAAACTTTAAAAACCAGCAAACGACACAAAATATATAAATATGAAGAAGATCGAACTCATTTGCCTTTAGGAAACATATTTTTTGTATTGCGAATTCATATAACAAAAATTGTGTGCCTTATCTAAATTTTATACGCAAAACGCAAGCACTTACGCTTTTATAAATGTAATATTAGTAAAAAAGCTTTTTTTTCGTTTGATTTAGTATTGGTACAACACAACTTTATCTTTGGCACGCGATTATTACAGCAGATGTGTAAATTTTGGCAAAGGAACCTTATAGTTCAAAGGTATATAAATAATAGTACGTTGGGTATTTTTACATATAGTTTTTGTCAATGCGATGGGAAAATACCATAAAAGCATTTATTTAACACTGAATTTTGTTAGTTATATGGCTGAATTTTTTTTTATTAAATAGGCCGACTCATAACAAAATATTAATATGACAAAAAAGAAACTTTTACAATTTGTTAAGATAAAGGCGTGTTAGGCAACTTGCTTTAGACATTTTAAGTTTCTTGTATTATACCTTTTTTATAAAACATTAATAATACAAAAAAAAACTTGCAAAGTAAATCTGCATATGGTTTATATAGATCAGTAACAATAAACGTCGCTTTGTACAGAATACAACTAAATTTACATAAGTGTACATGTTGCTTATGATAACAAGGTAATCTTTCTGTTTATCATCATTAAAATAAGGCCAATGAGAATACTTTGTGTTTGAGCGTAAGATGGTATCCTGTACATTGAAACCGTAGACATATCTTAAATAAAAATATACAGCAAAATCGTACAAAAAATCTTTTCCATCTTTTTAAAAGATTTGTTTTTCATTTTGATTTCATTCAATTATGTCAAAAGTGACTTATAAAATAAGTAAATTTACTTGGATATGCATGCTGATAATTTTTTAAAACCGATTTTTTATACATTTTAATTTTAGTTTCTCTTTTAAGAGTTTTTATGTAATTTCTTTTTTCTTTTGTTGTGATGTGCTTTTTTATTTGCTATACGACGATAAAAAAATAATGGCTGTTTTTTACATATTTTGTTAATATAAAATGCAGTAAATCTTTTTACTTTTAATTGTTACTGTTTTGTATCTTCTACCTTAAAAAAATAAAGTAAACCAATAGGTTTAATTCTAAAGTTGCCCATTACCCTGATAGCTGTATTGGCTATAATGGATCATACACGTATTGGTGTAAAAAAATCAAAGTGTTTATAACTCGCAAAATACAAATAAATCTAAAAAATTTAATTTTTTTTTTGAAATTTTGATTTTTTAGGCCTCTATAATTTAGTAATTTGAAATAAAATTTTTTAAGGGTTAAGACAGGGGTTCACATTTTGATCCGCTTGGAAATTAAATATATTTTTTGGATCGCATAGGCTCAAGAAATGAAAAAGATCAAACATGTATATCCTAGATAAAATTTTAAAGAATGTCCACCACGAAATTGCACATATCCATCATTAAAGCCAATATTTACACTTAGTAGTACAGATATAAAAACCCATGCATTTTCCCGCTGAATTAAAGTAAAATAGTTCAAATAATACATCTTGAACAAATAGATATACAATGAAATATTCTTTAATACCAAGACTACATGGTTAATTTATGTAGTTCTAATTTTGTAAACATACAAAATGCAAATTTTCATATATATTCGAAATCATACTAAAAAACAAATGTTTAAACACTTCTTGAATCGTGTATGTTTTTTTTTATTTTAATATATATTTTTCTGGCCAGATGAACTTTTTTTTTCAATCGTTGTTTTACGAATTGGATCCAAGAAGGGTAGTTTTTAGGAAAAACTGAGCTAAGATGCAGAGAGTTAGAATTATATAATATGCTTATTAGGAAACATTGCATAAATTATCCTATAACTAGAAATATCGCAAACACATTTGTTAATAGTAATTTTTCATAAAATATTGTTTTTTTATGGTTATCAATGCAGATATATGTTTTAACTATTTTATTGGTTGCAAATCATATTTAATGCAAGTTATTGGTACAGATTAACATTTTGATTTCAGAAAAAGTTCAAAGACATGTAATATCTCTATTAAATATAAATAGTAAACAAAAACAATTATTATATACTATATTATAAATTTAATTAGGATCGCGATACACAATTCATATTGAAATAAAAATATTTAACACAATTAGTAACAAAAATTATTATGTTTGAATATTTTTAATAATAAACTATAAAGCTTGTGTAACACTCATAAAAATTATGCGCAATAAATGTTGAAATTTATTAGTACCATACTATTGTAACGTAAAGTTATAAAATGATAATAACGAGCATTCTTAAACTTGTAAATTGATTTTGCAAAAAAAATAGTTGATGTACAGTAGAGCCCCCAAAAATACGAGTTTCTAAAATAAGTTTGTTTTTAATATGGTAAATTGAAGCCAACATGTTTTTCCCTAAAATTTCACATTATATTATAGCCACTACATATAAGTACATAATTTTGGAAGGGAATTTTGCAATTTTTAACTTATATTTTTTGGTATATTTTATACAAAATCTTTGAATTCTCTAAAAAGGAGAACTGTCTCAAAGTGGCCGTAATAGAACTGTAATTATATTTTCTACACATATAAAACGAAAAACATCTATTTTCGTATGTTTAGAAGTTTCCTTCCCTATTTTCGCGTTAAAAATTGCCCTATTTTATCCGCGGCCATATGATTTTTAACATACCTGTTATAGAAAACATAATATTTGCGATCTAAAATGTTTGCTCCGTATTATAAAATAGAAGTTTTCATGTTTTGTGCTCTCGAGGAATTAAAATATTTTTAATGTTATATGACATTCGTGTGGATTTTTTTGAGGTAAGCCATTTTTTTATTGTGTTTTTATTATTTATAAATTATTTATTCAGGTAGAATATCTGCATTGCACAAATATGTTAAGAGAACCTTAATTCTTTTTATAAAAAAGCTTTTCCTTACGTCACATTTATCAACATGCAATTTAGATATATTATATTCTTATGTAAAAAATAAATAATTTTAAAGTATAATCTTTTATTATGCTCAAGCTGTTTAAAGAGCAAAATCATAAATACATTGTATTTACCATAAAGGACATTATGGCGGGGTTTTTTTTTGGGTTTCCGCCCGATCAACCATTTCATTTTTGGTACCCCTGTTTACAAACACGATTAAATTACCATTAACCTTTTACAAATAGATTTCATTTGCATTTTTATAAATTTACCCCCCTTAACATAATAATATTAGTAATTTAAACCTAATCATTATGTTATAATCTAAATAAAAGTTCCCCCATTATTTACGATCTCTTATTTCGCAATTATTTGTGATCTCTTATTCAATTTATTTTTATACCCCTATAGGCGAAATGACAAATGAAACTTTAATGAATCCATTCGTAATTCAATGTCTAAAATGTAATATGATAGTTGCTGATTCTTTTACGCTCGTGGATTATAAACATGATCATTTGATTTTTGGATTTATTAGTTCAGCAATGACAACAAGCTCAAATAAAAAAATGTCGGATGATAAATTTGACAAAGATTGTACTTACTCAGATATAACTTGTGCTTGTGGAACTATTTTGGGAAGAAAATATCATACTGTGAATAAATCATGCTTCTCCTTTGTAGATAAATTTACCATTGATAGAGGATGCGTCAAATCATATGCACTAGGGGCTGTTCAAGATATCGATATTTTGAGTCTTGCTGAAGTTTCAGATGAACTTAAGAAAGTTCAAAGATTTTGTGTATTTTTAGCGAAAAGAAATCCCAAGGAGTAGAAATAATATTTTGTTCACAATTGATTTTATTTGCTATATAAACATTATTTTATTCAATAGTATACTATAATTTAATTACTGTAAAGTATTAAATATTCGTTTAAATGCTTCAATGTAATATCTTTCTTCATCTTTAACTAATTTCAATATAGTTGTGTAAAATTCATTATCTGTCTCGTTAATGACTTCTTCTAAAGCAGTTTTATACGTGGATATTATTCCTGTTAATTGATTTTTAAGAACATTCAGAAATGTTTTCAAGCTCAATGATAATAATTTAACGGCATCATTATCCATTGCAACCATTATTGATTCAAGGCTCTCATCTCCGCTTATATTTTTAGTCATTTGGGATGAAATAACTTGTATCATCAACTTAGATTCCCACAGCATGCTATTGTATGTCAATGCGTATATATCCGCGCACTCTTTAAAAATATTATCCCGATTGAGTTTAGGCGCAGTGCATCTCATGTTATCATTTGCGTTATCTAAGCACGACATTGTATATTTCATCTTTAAAGTATTTTCAAAATCGATATGGGTCAAAATTATTCTATGACATTGATATTCTGCTTCGGAAAGAAAATTTTTCCATTTTATGCCAATTTTTTCTTGTTGTAATTTTACCTGATTAAGAAATTCGTACTTTTCAGCGCTTGTCGAAAATTCTTGTGCAAATTTCATCCCTATGGTATTAAAATTGTTATTTGTTCTATTCCATATGATTTCATATTGTTGGTCTACTTCTAAACTAAAGTTATTAAGCATTTTTTGTATTCGACTACTAATTTTTTCTAAGTTTTTGCGCGATTTTTCATATATGACAATTTTGGTTGCGTTCTTTCTATCTTCAACTACATTCGTAAGAATTACATAAAGGGTATATAAAAGTGAATTAACAATGTTTCCCATTTCATTATACTCATCAATGGTGTTTTTTTGTGCTTTTAGTGGGCCTAAAACGGATGAAGAGATTCGCATGCAATTATCCCCTGCCGATAGACCGCCTATGATATCCTTATAGCAAGAATACCTCTCTTTGTTTGGCGGCAACATTTGAATGTAATCTGTTTGTCTACTTAGGCTTTCCTCAGGTGGACTAAGTTGCTGCGTTTCTGGAGTGGTTGATTCAAAAAATAATCTCATATATATGCTCTGAAAAAAGCTAAATGTTAGTAAATTGCAAAGATACATATTATATAAATTATTTTATGTATTTTTATATTCTTAACTTTATTAGAATTTCTTAAATATATTATTATATTAATACTAAAAATATATAAATTAAGATTATTTAAATAAAATAAGCTAAAATAAATTACATTAAGTAAAAAGTGTATTACACGGCCCCTCCTTGAATAGAAGCGGCATTTTGCCCCTTAAGAGCAAGGGGCGAAGATGCTGCCCAAAATTTACAGGGAGGGCATGTAATACACTTTACCTAAATAGAATTAAATTACTATATTATATAATATTAAAATCTAAAAAAATATAAATAAACTAATTTAGTACAATAAACGCATAATGAAATATATATTGATATCTCTTTTGATCCCTATTATTTATAAACCTTTTTTTTATAATGTCTCTTCTGGTCAATTTTTTATTTGTATTCCACCAGAGACGATCACATTTATTGATCGCTATTTATGCAATCTTAAAGCTTTAATTAGAGGTAAAGAATGTTTTATCTAAAAATATATAACTTACATTTTTATTCGCATTTTGCTCATAAAAATTAATCGTGTTATAAGGTTGTTTTATACTTATTAAGAGATGGTAATTAAATAAAGTATTGTACACATAGGGTACTTTATTTGCAGGATATATATTTATTACGCTGTTTAATTTCGTTAGATATTAAATTTATAAGGACGTGTATTAATTATTACTCATATTATATCGTGTTAAGCTATTTCGAAATATCCAAATATTTTCTTAAAGATAAATTAAATTTTATTTAACGAAAAATATACGTAGTTAGATGCAGGGTTTTTAATTCGGTTGTTTGTTTTTTATTTATCATCAAAACATCATTTATTTACAAATCAATATTAAAATATATATATGTTTGAAAATTGTTTACCTATATATTGAATTTTTACTTATTATAGAGACTGTTTTTTAAGGCATTGTAACATACAAGTGCAAAGTTAAAAAGCTAAAAATATTTCGATAGCTTAAAAAAGTTATTTTTGTGTTTAAATGTAATGACTGCATCATCTTTAGAATTAATACATTGTTGAATCATTTCTTAAACACATTTTGTAGTTAAAATGCTTTTTTTTGTATTCTTTTCTAGAGAAAAACATGAATATTCGTTCGTTTTTTTGGAATAGTTTTTATTTAAGTAAATAGTATTATTTATAGCTTGTTTTCAAGTTTTATTTTACTTCTGGGTGTAAAGTGTAGGTTTTATAGTTTTTCACATTAATTGTAATTTGTTCAAATGAAAAAAATATTTGCTATAAATAAATAGGAATAATTCTACACCGTATTATATATGTGAAAAAAAGAGATGAAGATTTTTGAATGCCCGTAAACAATCACAAATACGTTTTTTATTCCCGCGTTTATAAAAATTTTTAGATGGGTATAAAAAATACACATTATGGTTTAAAAGTGCTCTGTTTTTAAACTTTGCATTAGCGCCTTTACGTGCTGATCTTGTAAATATATTAACAAGTGATACACAGCCCTTAATAATTTGTACACTCTTACTAAGTAAAATTTCTATACATAGAAACGATCTAACCTATATATTGGGTTAACGCATGTTTTCCCTATATAATACTTAGTAATCTGGTGTTAAAATTCTTTAAATAATTTATACGGATGGTGTGAATATCTATTTCTTTTTATAATATCAGCAGCTTTTTGGTGTAAGAATTATTCTCTTTATATGTTTAGTTTTTTCCGGGTTATTTTTTTTATTTTACTTTTAAAAAGTTTACATACTGGGTTTTTTTTATTTTTTTAAATTTGTAAAAAGAATTAATTATATTTTAAAAAAGTAAAAGCAAAAACAAAAGAAAAAAAAAATATAATATAAATATAAATATAAATGCAAATAGCGTAAATAAATTTTAAATTGAAAAAAATGTAAAGTTAGAACGGCACAAAACTATTTCTAAAAATATAAATTTTATTCAACTAGTCGAACAAACTGAATTACCTTACAAACAAAAACAAGGTCTACAGTGGTAGTCTTAGTATTACAGTTTTATTTGCATATATTACAACAACATGAAAAAAACCAATGTACGAATATTAGTTTTTTCTATATATTTTTACCCATGTGCGTCAGAAAGCGACAGATATAACGAACTTTAGAGACAAAGCTTACCTGTTAGAAAAGTTTTTTTATTGCGTGTTTTAAAGGTAGAATAATATTTCTTAACGTAGATTTACAGCTTACAAAGTGGTTTAAATCAGATATTTGGTACCGGGTTTTTGTTTTGTAGGGGGGCTGCACATAAAACCTTAGGTATTAAAAAAATCAATATTCATATTGAAAAGGTTTAAATAACTTTTTGTAGCGGGCAATTTGCAATCTACATATTTTTGTTTAAATTTTTTTATTTTTACGTATTTCTGTATATACTAAAAAATTAAATAAGATTAAAATAATTTTGTAAATGCACAAGATTGTAAAAGTATACAATCTATAAGTGCAAAAAAAAAGAAAATGCGCATAAGTATTACTTATCAGCAAATTACTGAACCTTCTTGTTTTTTATTGCTACTAAACTAAGACAGTCCGGTCAGGGTTAAACATCTGTTTTGGGTAGCAAAGTTAAAAATAAACGGATCGCCTTAAATTGTGCGGCATATTTTCTTATACGGGTTTACATTTGTTTTTTTATGTGGCCATTACGAGTCAGAAGAATAGTTTTTGTACAAAAAAAAAGATTTTTAATTTTTTTTTATGTTTTTTCATAGAGCAAAATTTCCAAAAATTAAACCTAACAAAATGCGCAATTATACAGACAAAACTGTATATTTTTGGTTTACAGTTGAGGCGCGGATCGTGATTTTTAAGAGTTACGACCTAAATGGTTTTACGGGTCGTCTCCTAGCCAATGTATAATAGTTGCTCCATTGGCAAGTACATTAACTAGAGTAGAAATTAGACGCATAACCCGCCGCTCATACCGCACCGCGAAATTTTTGGTCTGGTCGATTTTTTTATGCAGAAAACAGTTATCGGTCCTTATACGAAATATTTATTTTTAACAAGATTAAACATGTGTAAAGACAAAAAAACACAATTCGCATAATTTTGTTGTTACTTTAAGTATATTTTTGCAGCTTGTATCCCAACTTAAATACTCAAAGGACTAAAAAACTCAAATATGCTATAACAACACAGCAAATGGTTTTTAGATGCATTTTAAGTTGTGGGTTTTGTTTTTTAGTTTTATGTGAGTGTAACAAAACTATAAAACACATTTGCATTTTTTCTACTGGCTTTTATGTCCTATGTTTATGTCTTGTAATTGAATTCTACTAAGACATAAGTAGCGCATCTTTTCTATTCTTAATTGTTTTTTATGTAGTTTTTATTTTATTTTGATACTAAGATTTTTTAGTAGGCTCAAAAACCACATAAAATTTTACATATATTTCTTTCTAAAAACTTATAAAGCAATTTCTTAAAAGTCTGGATGATGAACGAATTGCAATTTTAATAAAGAAAAGTTTTTACTTACTTCAATCTAACAAAACTATACCCGAAAAAGAAAATATGCAATTTCAAAAATGCCTTTTTCTTTTATATATTTAAAAAAAATTATGCATAAATATAGTAAAGCACTACTTATTAAACTGAGAAAGTTTTGTTACAGACTCTAGAAACTCCTAGTATTTTTTTTTGCAATATAAATAAATTATAATAAAGTAAAAATGTCGTAAAATGATGCAAAATGTAAGTATATACTAATTAAAAAAAATTTGTACAAATTGCTATCCCATTTGAAAGCACATGATTTGCGTTATTACGCCATTACTAAGCGTAAGAAGCAAAAAATGTGTATTATATGTAGTATGACCAGACGCACTTTTTACTGATGTACAGTCATTTTGTAATGTTAAAAAATGTTCTTTTTATTGTCCTGCACTTTTTTTGTGTTTTTTTTACTAAATACTTTATGTACTGCATTTTTTTTATATACATAGTGTAACTAAAATTTGTAAGAAGACAACAAAGTGTCCACAATATGAAATGTATTTCACAAAAAAACAGTGCAACTACTGTGGTTATTTTATCAATTCGTATTGTGCCCAAATACACAAGGAATAAAAAGTACTAATTGGATGCGTTTATTTAATTATATATAGCTAAAGCTAAAATACAATATGTTTTATTTTTATTTTTGTATTTAGCAGTTTATACAATATTTACGGCAAAAGATTGTAGAAACCTAGACAATAATTTATTATTTGTAGTTTTTTCAATAATTTAAATTGAATAGATATTTGATTATATCAAAGATATTTATGGATTGTAATTTAGACTGCAATTTAGCTGTTAGCCAGTTTTGATAATAGGACCATTAAAAAGTAATAGGTGTTCGTAGTTTGCTGTGGCAATATATAGTTTTTTTTATACTAAATAATCTATTGAAGTAAAGAATGATTGTTAAATTTTAGTCAATGTTTTCGTTTATAACATGTTTTGTTTACGTATATTAAAAACACACTTACGTACGAAAAAATACCTGATCCATAAAAAAACAAATGTTTTCCAAATATACATTAACTTTACATAAAAAAATAATAGGTGTTTACAATAAAAAAATGAAATGTTCTTTTCGTAAGGGGTTTACATGCATATACCACAGTAGATTTAGGTGTAATAATTGCAACAATTTGCGTATGGTCTCGTCATGCTAAGAACTCGTGTCAGGTATATGCAAAAAAGCGCGATGCTTTATAACTAAACTCGACATACTTGTAACTAGTAGTGAGTTGATTGCATACGAAACTAAAGCCATTGCAATAAATATATATCTTTTGCAATCAATCTCGATAAAAAAATTAGTGACATAAAAATATATTATTGAAAATTAAAACAAATATGTTCCGAAACAACAAAAATCTTGCAGGAACATATTTAGATTGAAATAGAAAACAATTCTACAAAAAAAATTATAGTGTAAAGGAAGCATATTGGAGATAAAAACATAACAACGTCGACTTTTAAGTATTTCATAACCTTTAATTAGCGTTAAGGTCTCTAATTTAAAATGTTTTTAGAGTAACTATCGGCAAAAACCAACACTAGTAAACACAAATTTTAACCATTATCAGTCGTAATATGCAAAATGATGTATTTTTTTACTCATTTTTGCTTTGCGTAAAACAATAAATATAAAAATTCTGCAAAATACACTTAAGTTCAATATCAAAATGGGTGAACTTGCCTTTAGATGCATTTCTCTAAGATCTGCTTTTGACATTTTTTACAGGCACTGTGTAACTTTTAATCAATAAGCCTTCTATATATTTTTCTCGGAAAACTTTTTAGTATAACTTTTGAAAAACCAAGTTACACATGTTAAACATACAAAATTTGTTTTTATGTATTTGCTTTTTTTTTTGTTATTCCTGGAATAATAAAAGTTATTTTACACGTCTATATGCCATTAAACATAGTTTTGTATGCCTAAGAATTTTTGTTTTTGGTAATGCGATACTAAAATTAATTTTCATATATTTTCAAGATTCATTGTAAACAAAAAGGCAATATTTTAAAGTGTCAAGTTAAATTGCAATCAAGTTGAATACTGGGGCAAATATGTCGATGGTGCTTGCCGCTAGATAAGGTTAGGAAATAATTATCCGAGGTTAATTACAACCCGTCGCAATTTAAAAAGAGATGTTGAGATTAAGGCACATTTAACACGGTTTTACTAGAAACCCAAACTTTCCTATGTTGCTATTTTTAAAAGGTTAAATAAAAAAAAAAAAAATTGCAGATGATTTTCGTTGTTAAATTTTTTTAACCCACTATTTTTTTTCATGTTTTTTTATTGCCGAAAATGTACTTTTTTTTTGGCCCGGTTTTACGAAAAAATCTAGTCACACTTATTATATGTAAATAATTATAGCAAAGAAACGAGAAATTGTATCTTGCAATGTTTTTTACAATGGGACTTATGACTAGAAATTCTATTATGTTTCATATATTGACTTCAAAACCGGGATATATATAAAAAAGTAGTTTTGACGGCTGTTTTGGGTTGCATTTAGTGGACCGGTCATTATATTTGGACCGGGGCCCGACCGGACTTTAAAAAATTGCAAACCGGTCCGGTCAGAAAATCTAAAAAATATTAAGGTATGGCGGAACAAGTCTTTTAGACCGATCCGTGCAGGACTCTTAACATAAATACAGTTTTCCACCAACTTGTAAAATTTTTAAAGATTTTACTTAATTAAATTATCTAGGATAAAAATACATATTATGCTATATATTAATAATATATACTCCTTTATCAGGTAACAAGTATGACATAAAAAAAAAACAAAAGCACATGTAAATGCTTGAGTGAGGGTACATAGAGTATCCTGTCGGTGAGTGTACTAGAATACAAAATGGGCGCAACAGGATAGAGGATAATGGTACAAGAATTCTATGCCAATCATGGAGACCTGAGCAAAAGGAGCAGTGTGGTATGAACAATAGGAACAGAAACCGAGCACATGGGAAGAAATGTTAACAAAGTTGACGGAAAAAAAAGAAAAAAAAAACAAAAAGAAAAAGAGAATTAGAATATGAACAGAGACCAAGCAAAGGGGATCCAAAAAAATATAAATATAACAAATGCAGAAAAAGCTCATTAGGAATACAGAAACTAGACTAAATTAAAAAATGAACTATAATACGGGTACAAGAAGAAGGAAAATAGAGGTTATTGCTACAATTACATGCAAAAAAGACACAATAAAAATTGGGGTTGTAATGATGGGATAGACAGGATACAATTAAAAATTCATCAATCATTTAAAATCTTTTACAAAATGAGATTTAAAGTAACAGAGAACAAGGTAAAAAAATATAAGGTAAAAATGGAAGAGGAACTTACTATATCTATTTTATAATGGGAAAAAAAATAAGGATAAAATTCTGTAAACTAGAAAAATGAGAATTTGAAACAGAGGAGGCTGCAATGTTTTAGACAAAATGAACAAGAATTTTGCAAAGACTACAGAACCAGACGCGCAAATTTCTAGAGGAAGTGTTTTCATAAGGAATCGTACTCTTATTTGATTCACAAAAGCAAAACCCCTTATTGGCATTGCAAAGAAGAGTAGAACGGTGCGGAAAGTGCTGTAAATTATGGCGTAAATGATATTTGCATATAAAGACAGCATTACTTTGCAAGACTTAAGAATACAAGTGATATAAACACAGGGGCAAAATTTTCTATCAGTCATCGACTTTTAAGAAAAATATTTGCAGATTGAGATAGAAGAAAAAGATAAAATGAAGACGGCATGCATGAAGGGAATGTAAAAGAGTAAAGTGAAAAAATTGTATGGGAAAATAACTTGTATAATCTTGTAAAACAAAATACGAATATGTTGGGATATGTGTCGGAAAAGAAGTCGAGGTCTGCATGGATGACATTATTATGCATGCGAGGTCATAAGAGGAACATGAAAAATTGATTAGAAAGGTGCTTACAAAATTGGTGAACAATAAATTAAAAGTTGCAGTTAAGATAATTCAATATGGACGAACATACGTGTAATGTTAAGGTGTGCGAGTAAGTGGTCGAGATAAGATCCCATTGGAAGTAAAAGCGACATAAGGTAAAGGATATTAAGGAACGCAAACGTATACGGAATATAAAGATTTCATGCGCTAGCCAGTCGATTCCGAGTTTTTATACCAAGATTCACGGTAAAGGCAGCTAGGTTTTGCATGTTATTTTACATAAAAGTATTCGAATAAAACTAAGATTTAGTAATCATAAAAAGAAAATATACAGAAAGAATACGAGTACTAATGAAATGCCGAATGCCCGATAAAAAAATTAGTTTGCGTTAAAACTTATGCCTGGTATAGTAGAATAGGGCAGTTCTACTACACAAGGGCAGCACGGAAAAATTACCAACTCAATAGACGTCGAAGAAGCTTTTACCAAACAAAGCGACACTGTAGCATTTCAAAAAAGCAAGATGCTAGCAGTAGAATGGACAAACGACAAATTTTTATATGATTACAAAGAAAGGAAAAATCATTTAATTATCAACTACAAAGCACTGGAAAACGGCAGGGAGAAACCTGAATGTACAAATAATCGTATGAATAAAATGATTAAAACAATTCAAAGGGTTGACTTTACTGTCGAGTAAAAGAAAGATGAACTGTATGTAGATGCTGACGCATTGAGTAGGTAATTTGAGAAAAAAGTAACGTAAAATGTTGGATAGACGGAGGATCCAAAGAAAAAAAGTAGCTTGATAATTAATACGATTACAAAGAAACATGTGGTTACATCAGAGTGAATACAGTTCTAGAGATTTGATTCGGGAATAATGAGAAAAATTTTAGGAAGAAATGGCACGAGGGAAATTTATACATAATCAATATAAGGTATTACTTCAAAGAGGTGTTACAAGTGTGTAATTTGCATCTAAGCAGTTTATTATTGGTTATGAGAGAAAGCAGACATCGATGTAGAATTTTGTATTTGCTTTATTTCAGATTTAAAATAGGAAAAAGGGAATGGGGTTGAATTTGTAGAAAGTTGTAGAAGAATGGAACGAATAGCAAAAGACATTACAGACGAAGCAATTTCAGGAATGTAGATAGCTTTAGTAGTTGATTACTTTAGCAAAAATATGTGTGCCAAAATCTTACGGAACAGAGAAGCATTAAGAATCGTACGTGAAATATAGTCCCATTATTTTAGAGTATGGGAGATTCAGTGGCGTAGAAAGATTTTTTTTTGACTAGGGCTAGTCAGTGTTTTTTTTAAAAAAAAACATGGCGTAAAAACACGATTTATATCGTGAAAAATATTTATTATTTTTTTTTGAAACATTTTAAATAAAAATTTTTTATATTAGGTTTTTTTTGACAAAAAAAACTCTGCATAGAAAAAGACTTCCCCATAAATTTAGTTCAACTTATGTTCTGGGGGGCGAAGTGCCCCCTGCCCCCTGGCGACTCCACTTGGGAAATCTAATATCATTGTGTCAGATAACGCAAATCAATTTATGGAGAAAAATTTTAAGTGAATTCATATCAGTGGAAAAAGATATACCACCGATAAACGCCATGCAAAAATAAACGAAACTATGGCTAGAAAGAACGCGAAATGTGGTATATTAGAGATATGTGTGTAAAGTGCAGATAGGGAAGATTGGGGAAAGGATATGTAAAAATGACTAAATATAATATAACGTTTCATGTGGAAAAAAGTACAAATGGAGCATGGACCCTTGAAACAAAAACGCGGGATTAAAGAATTCTAAAAAATGGAATTTAGCTCAAAGCTGTAAAATATTCTAAAGAAAACAGACAATTTTACGAATAAGGATCTAGTTATAAAGAAGGAACACTTAGGTATAATTTTGTAGAGTTAAAAGAATGTTTTTAGATCAGGTAATATACTAGCATGTAAAAAAGCATCTTGGTTAGAAAAGAGAACGGTAAAATTGTATAAAACTGGCTTGATTTAGGGAATAGAGTGACACGCCGTCTCAGAAGAGGAAGGTTAAATATTTAAATACTACACCCTCTAAAAATAAACAAGTATTACATGTTTTTTTTAAAAAATCATATTTTTAGAAACAAAATTCCTATATTTCTGCATTGAAAAATACTTTTTTATGATATAAATCACGTTTAGAAATCATATGCAACAGTCAATAACTTTTTTTTATATAATCTAAGCGCAACATCTTTTTGATTATACACTGACAGGCGGTTACCGAAGGGGGGGGGTGTACCACCCAAATTTGCCAACTTGGTTTTTTTAAAACGAAAAACCATTTTTCTGTTTTTAGTTGCATGCCTGAAAAACACATAAACCATTACGATTAAGCATACTTTCTGTTTTTTTTATAAAAAAAGCGTTTTTTACGTAATATCAAATTACGGTGTATTAAAAAAAATATTAAATTATAATAAGATTGTTAAATAATTTTCTAAAAATAAATTATAGCTAATTTTTATAAATTTCATAAAAAATTGAAGTGGTTTAAATTGGACTTTTTTTATAAAAAAACTTTTTTACAAAAAACTATCTTTTAAGAATGAAAGTATTCTGTAGAATTTGCGGCAATAGTTTGTGTACATTTAATCATATTTTTAAAGCCTATTTGTTACAAATATAAATCAATGAATAAAAATATAAAAATAATTAAAAATAACTTCATCTAAAAACTTGTTTAAAACAAATACATTTAAGTATATTTATCATGCATTTCGATGTTATACGTGTGTCTATTCCTGTTTAATGTACGATAATATTGTAGAGATTTTTCAATAAAGAGCATATATTTTAGTACTTAACTATTGCCGCAAGTTTATTGCTGGATCGTAAAAAATGCCTTTCAATGTTATGACATTAAAGAGTGAAAATTTATATGACTTTATTAGTAAAAAGTTCTGGCTAATGCGATTATCATTTATTTTGCTTTGTATAAATAAATTATACGTATCAATTGTATTTACATAGATTTTATACGACTTTAGATACAATTCGGCTATTTAGGAAATACAATAACTCGAAAGTTATAACAAAAACGTCAATAAAAAAAAATTGAAGCAATCAAGTCAATAACATAACATATAGCATTTTTTAGGTAAGCTTCGTTTTTTGTGCAATATGTGCTAGTATCTCTTAATATATATATATATGCTATTTGCTTGCAATGCTTTTCACGACTTTTAAAAGAACAATTTTAAACTATAAAGCTAAAGAGTTTTTATTAGCATTTTTTCTACTAGAAAGTATATTAGCATCCAATTGCTGAGTCCTAATTAAAACCTAAAATTAAATTAGATGTTTAATGATGTAAAAAATTGAAAAGATTCTTAACTTAAAATACTTTATAAAAAAGTTTTTCTGCCAGTTAAACTACATACTTTTTTATAGACATGTGAATTTTTATCATGTGTTTTATTAGCATACGGTTTTGCAAAACACTAAATTTGTCTTGTAATTACAACCTCTTTTATGCATCAATACAATTTGTCAACTCATTACAAAAAAATAATTTTTTTTACGTCTAATGCATTGTATATTCCTTTCTTGAACGTATGAACATATTTCTATCAACAATTTGTTTTTATAACGTCAAATTTACAAAAAAATAGCAGCTGTTTAATCTGGTTTATATTTTCATATGATTTGTTTAGATTTAAGTTAAAAAAGTTGGCAACACTGGTACCCCCCTTCAGAAAATTATTAAAGCCTGAATTTTTTGGGTGGTCTTTTTTTTTGTGCAGAGATTTTTTTATTATTAAGAATCTAAATAAAAATTATTTCCAAAAATCATTTTCAAAAAAATATAAAGATTAAAGCGCTAAAAAAAGGTTTATCGCCCTAATTTGTTCAAAAACACTGAGTACCCCCTAGTCGCAAATTCACGGGACCTCAATGTACACAGATGTTTTTATCTGTTATAAAAAACTCATAAAAAATTAGTCATAATCTATAATTTCTACATGACTCACCAAACATTTTCTAAATTTTAAAAAATTTTAAAAAAAAAATAAATTAAAAAATTGATCTAAAGTAAAAATAATCTACTAAAACATAAAAAATTATTTAGTGCATTTTTTTGCAGTAGTTTTTCGGTTATATTTTTTTTTACGTAAAACTATTTTCTTTTATTTATAACCCATTTTTGACATTAAAATCTTATCAAAATTTTTCTTAATATTTAATAAAAATGGACGAGCCATATGAAAGTGTAGTCAGACCGGTCTAGGAAGCTTCTAGTCTTTCTATGCTGTATTTACATAATCAAGAACTAGAAAGATGTTACTGTTTTTTTACGTTTGTTTTAAAATACAATTTTTAAAGAAGTATATGTCGTAAATCATATATAAAAAGGTATACAAAAAAAAATGGAAGACGCCGTATGTTATCACTTATTCAGAGCTTGCAAAATCTGGCTACCTATATATAATTAGTATGCAAATAATGATGACCATGCAATTTGAACACTATTAAAAAAAAATTATTATATCATATAAAAAAAATACTTTAGTGTTTTTTTGATCTCAGCTCATAAAAATTTACTCTATGAGCTCTTGTTTTTTGTGGGGAAGACTAAGAAACACCTCATGTTTCCTTTTAAGAAATCGCCGTTTGGGTATACATAAAAATATAAAAAACCTGGTGTCAAAAAAAAGGAATTGTACTTCAGGGACCCCCCATATTTTAAAAAAAAAGCCCTTTTAAGTTTTAGTGCGATACATTATAAAGGAAATAATGCAAACTCAGGGACGTAATGTATATTCACTAACTAGTCTTGAATTTTTTTTCTTTTTGTGTTTTTTTATTTAGGGTGTGACCCGATCTTCACCGACCCTGAAATTAGGTTTTTAACGCCCAATCCGACTTGAAATCCACATTATATTTAAAACCTGGTTCGGATTAACTCCTTTTAAACTAGCAATTTTTTTATAGATATTTATAAACGTCAAAATAGTTTATAAACCCCATAAATCGAATTTCAAAATCTAAATTGGAACTTTCTACTTCATACATTTGTATACAACTGGTTAAAAAGGTTACATAAATTGAGTTTTAAAATTCTATATTAAGGGTACGTATTGTTTTCTAACCATGTAAAATGGGGTAAATATTACCTAAGGTGAAAAGGTAAAAAAAATACCATGGGTAAAATTTAATACAATCTATATTTCAAGAAAAAAATTTTTATCATAGGTAAATAATTTACCCATGCCCACAAAAAAGCAAAATTTGTACCCATGGGTAGGGTTTTACCCAAGGATAAAATTATTAAACTCACTAAAATTTCCCTTTTTTCCCATGGGTAAAATATTTACCAATGCTAAAATTTTAGGGCAAGATTGCTTTATCATTTCTCCCATAAGTACGTTTTAATACGTACCCTAAATCACGAATTTAAATGGCATTCTATAGTGCTTTTTTAGGATGAAAAAAATTCTGCAAATTTTTTATCTTAACTTGCTGCGCAATACTGCACGTATTAGAAAAACAAAAATATTCATGAAAAAAAATGCTCTCTTTTACAGTTTCAAAATACTACAAACGGCACTTATATACACGTGTTTTATTTTATTTTTTGTGTAAAATAGTTATATAAAATCCGTATTTATATTAAAATATTGAAATTTAAACTTTACTCTTTTACGTAGACAAATTTTAACAAAACATGTAGACACTTTACAACGACAGGAAATCTGATAAAGCATAAAAATTAGCTATTTATTGCTCAAAATCAAACATAAGTAAAACTTTTTTTAATTTCAACGCAATAATTGAAAAAAAAATTGTGCTTAGTATGTAAATATATATAAATACAAAACTGAATTGATTTAATTTTATTTTTTTCTAGATAAATAATTTTAAGATTAAAACAGTTTTAAAATTTGCATAAACGAAAAAAAAGTGTATTTTTTAACACTATTTACTTTCGTGTAGCTTGCATATGACACAAAAAAACGAGCTGTTTTTTGTAAAATTTTTGTATTAATTACTTAGATTTTGACAATGTATTATTGATTTTTGTAGATTTTAAATGCTTATGCATAAAAACTATACTGTTATTCTGTAGGTTATGTCGCAGTATACCTTAGTTTACTAGCTACATTGTATTTTATTCAAATACTTTTATAATTTATATTCAATAGGTTATAAGTATGCGCGTTGCCATATGCAGCTGTTCTACGCGGAGATAAACCATATTTGCGAATAATCGTTTTTTAAATTAAATGTCTTGCTTATATAAAGAACATGTAGAATCTCAAACAAGTGCCATTTTGACATGAATATTACCTTTTTTACATCAAATCTACAATAAAATCTACAATTATCACCATTTACAAAAAATACTAAAACACCACTTTGAAAATCGAGTCGTACGCAGATTACGCTTTTATTTGTTGTTACCTAAAAAATCGCGGTAGAAAGCATTTTTACGCATTTTTAAATGATTTTCTGAACGAACAAAAAAACTTATAGATAAGCTTTTATATACTGTTTTTGAAATTTGAAAATATATCTAAAGTATATTTCATATTCTTTTTATACAAAAATGCCTGTAAAAAATAAAAAAAGTTTTTTTCCGATATTTTCTATGCTGCCAGAAGAGAATCAAATAAAAAAGTTTTTTCATAGCGAGCAAACAAGATAAAAATTAATTATATACAAGATTTTTCTTAAAGGGCTTTTGGTCGCAACTGCCTGTATTTAATGGGTAAAAGTGCAGTAAAAAACTATTAATCAGTCTAATACTGTGTAAAAAAATATTAAAAAAATTTTTGTACTGTTAATATTGTATGTAATTGTAAAAATTTTCTAAAACTAATATTTTTGCATAGTGTACTATTAAAAGTTTTTTTTTGCTTAGAAAAGCTAAAAATGGCAACAATACTGGATTAAAAATTGTAGCCTTTTTCAAAAAAGTATTATAAAGCCATAATGTGCGTTTACTGCGGATATGTTACATATAAATGTTTAAAAAAACAAATAAAGTAAAAAAAAATTGCTAAATTAGCATAAGTCTTTTTGAACATGTTTTATAGATCAACAACCAAATATATTGCAATAAATATATTATAAATAAGAGCACCTTGATGATATTTTTTGTTACTGGAAAACAGTTTATATATGAACGATAGGTTCGATTATGGTTAAAATATATTTTTTTGGTGTTTATAAAAATCAAAAACATTTCATTAAATATTAAAGTAATTTTATAAAAAGTTAAAAAAACAGAAAACCTGTTTATTTTAATTTCAATTGGATGTATTACCTTTTATATATTAACTCTTTTTGATAACGTTGTTAATGCTAAAAACCTAATCTACCTAGTAAAATATAATGATTTAACTAATGATAAATCGTATGCTGTATTCATCATTATATTTTTAGAAAATCAACAGCATCAATTTTGACTTACCTTTTACGTAAAAAGTTTCTCATCTATATGTTAGTTTTTTTTTTGGCATTAATAACCAATTTGCATATGTTTATAAGCTTGCATTTTTTTAAGCTTTGTTTGCCATTAGTTTTAAAAATATTTAACTTATTTATGCATATAAATATAGAAAGTAACTTTATATTATGGCTTTTACTAAAATCTGCTTTTATGTTTTTACTAATAATAATACTATACATATGTGTGTGTGTTTATTGTTTAACATATCGTCAACATAGCCGTCAAAAAGGCAGGGGATTGAGGAGAAGGGGCACTTAACATCCCTGGAAAAAATTACGGCGATCAATTGCAGGGTAGAAGAATTTTTTCCTTTCTTAGGTAGTGAATATAAAGAATCTTTAGAAATTAGAAAGTGCAAAATTTGTAAAAAAATATGTATATTAGGAAACGGGTTTTGCTTTTTTTCTAAAGGTCGTTTTTATTTTTTTTTGCAGCGCCCCCTGAGATACATTTTCTGACGCCCATAATTGCAAATGCAATTTTTTTACATCTGCATAAATTACAAATCCTTTCTTATTTACTTATAATCTACGCATGAATAACTTAAAAGTCCATTCTTTTAATAATAAATGTCTTCTAATTTTGAAAACCAGCGTAAATCTTGCCACATATAGAAGCCCACAGTATTGTTCGTTTTTGTTTTTTAGTTTAACATGTAACTGTTGTCGCATATGACTTTAAAATACATTTTGAAAAACAAGTAGAAACATGTGCTCTAAGAAAAAACCATATGGCGTCCCTTGCTCTTACTTTCCTTCTACTTCTGGTCAAAAAGCCATTGGCACATTTTACTGTTAAACTGAAAAAAACACAGCCCTACAATTTGTCATGTGATTTGATAAAAATCAAAAAATATGTAGAATTTATTTATTCGCATATAATGCGGTCTATTACACTATTGAGCTATCCTTAATATTTGCTATATGGTGGTGTTCATTATGATCCGATAAAAGTAATATTGATAATTTTTTACACTTAAGCAACGTAACCATTAAAAAATAAAAAATATGCATTAAAAAAATTTTTATTCAAAAAACATTTAAAAGCAAATTTTTTATGTCATGGAGAAAAAATACCCTCTATGTATATATAAGTAAAGATTTAAGTATATTTTTATGGCCCTATAAGTAAATTTAACAGGTTTATAAACAAAGTTTAGAGGACAATAAAGTGTAAAATATGAATTAACTTGTGTTAAACGTAGCAATGGCTGTGCAAGTTGTGGAAATAATACAATAAAAATAACCCTGCATTTTTATCAATAAGCAATGGTATGCATTATTTGAACTAACCACGACCCGACTCAAACCGAAGCCGAAGTTGACTGGATCCAAAGCCGACCTTGACCCCGACACGATCCGATCCGAAGCCCGATAGTTTATCTTACCCCGGCTGGGTTTAGTTCTAATACCTGAATCATTTGTAACATATAAATATACTGTTTAAAAGCATTCTTACTTAAGAGCGAAAAAGGATTTATCAATGTAACAAAACCTTGTGTGTATATTTACAGTTTTAATTTTTTTGTAAACAATGAACGGCAGCAAAAAAAAGTATAAATTATTCATGCAATTAATTGTAATATTGCAGTGTAAATTTTCCTTTTCCTTTTTCTTTTTTTGATCTTCTTTTAAAAAATATATTATGAAAAAAAATGAAATAAGCTTTATCTTATAAAATCAATAAAAAAATAATAATAATTATAGTTTGTTGTTTTGTTTCTGCACGTTATATCTCTATTTATATAGTTTTTTAGCGTGGATTCTAGTTTTTAGGACGTTTTTTTTTACTTTTTTTGCCTGCTAAAAAATATTTTGTTGTTTATTAGTTACGTGTCATATCTTAGCCAGAAATTTTGACAATAGGTTAGTCTGTATTTATATTCAAAAAACGCATAATCAAAATATCTAATTATACGTATGTTAATTGTAAAAATATGTTAAAAAGGCGTTTTTAATCTTGCAAAAATACAGTTTTTCTATTAAAAATGCCTCACAAAAAAAGACTCTTCCTTTA
>JAQFYM010002016.1:0-26757 GCA_034694785.1 Agrenia bidenticulata | reverse complement strand
ACAGAATATGATATCAGGGTCAAATGTCATCCAGTGACCCAGAAAATGGACATATACCCGAAACAGTCGATACTTTAGTATTTCGTTGAACGGTTTATTTTAAATGTAATTTACTTCATTTGATTAATTTAATTAATTGTGATTAAGTAGTAGATATTGCCAGAGATTTTTTTAATAGTTATGATGCACCTCAATAAAATCTATCGATTAAAAAAAAAAAAACCGAAATCGGATAAGAAATGAAAGAGTAGTTTCACCCACAAATTAACATGGGACAGGACACCGCAAGCAACGGCGTATGACTATTAATGTTTAGATAGAGGATATCAGAAAATTAATTTTCTTTTCGTATCAATTTATTTATTTATCAACTAGTGTTAAAGGCGGATTTTCTTAAATTTGGACATCCTAACTTCATAACCAAACCCTGATTATATATTTATAAAACAAACTCTAAATGGTTATTTAATATTTACAGGAAAAGGGTAAAATTTAGCTGTTGGTCTCCCGTCTATTTCTTTAAATTTAAATAATCATACTAACTTCCAAGGATTAATTGACAGCGAAATTAGGAAAGAAAAATCATGCATATGCACATTGTATGCGTTTCAATTATAGACCATGCTAAGCCTAAAGGCCAAAAAGTCTCGAATAATGATTGGTTGATCACATGACTATGTTGCAATGCCAAATAAGTATAGCCAGGATGCCTAGATGTTTACATCGTTTACAGAGTTTTAAAATTAGTTCTGTATTCAATCATTAAGGGACAATAATAAAAAATAACACCAATTTCCAGCAAAATTTGTCGGTACAATGAAAAGCATAAATCTGTAAAAATATTGTTCATGAGAAAATCGTGTTTGCATTGTTCCAGCTGATAACCGAAACCAGTAGTTGGATTTCTTCTTCGACAAAGCTACTTAATAGGGTTGATAGTTAATATTCGCCGTAGTCGTGCAAGGTACGTAAAGTTAATTTCGATAGACGGAAACGAACTTTACATACTTAGGCTGTAGTGCTTGCACAATTCCAAATTGATCCCGTTTTTCATTGCAAAGTCCAAAATACTCCACTCCCTAGTAAACTAATGAAATAGAAATCTTATTTTCAAAATTCGAACACGGTCCAAATTATTGAAAAAATTACATTAAAAAATATATACTTTAAAGCCAACCAATCGGATGATGTTCAGATGTTTAACTTCCTTCAGCTCATTGCGTAAGTTCTTCCAAGTATGAGTTATCTTTACTACATTACGTTCAACCCTCCTGTCGGCGTCGCGGTCGGCGCTGCCAAATTCTAATTCCCGAAGCGTGAAACACAAGAGTTCTGAAATTTAAAAATTAGGCCTTGATTATTTGAAAATGATTTAAGTTTGGCCTTACTTTTAACCGTTGAAAAATAATAAACAATGGTTTAAAAGCAACTCGGTTGGAAAACTTACTTGGAATCTGCTTGAGTGTCCTCAAAGTGTTTTGAAGGTCCCCTGGGGCCGAAATGGTAGAAATACTTAAGTTTAGATCTTCAAGTCTCTTGAGACCAGCTAAAGCCCCAACTACTTCTACCATTTGAATTTTTCCAATATTGTTACCGAAACGCAAGCCGAGACGAGTGAGGTTAGGGAACCATTTAACCACAGTTGACACTGAGCTGATTTGCTGCAAATTAAAATCCAAAAACCCTGGGAGAAAAAGGTGTCGAAGATTTTGATGAGGAAAAGCATCAAGACTGTCAGCATTTGAAAAAAAACAGTCACAACCATTTTCTATCGATATCATCAAACTTTCCAAATTAACAAGGGACTTGATGACAATTTTGAACAGATCTGATTGTAACTCCTTGGAATTATTCACATTGAAGGCGCAGTTATACAGCTCCAGTTTTTTCAGACTCGGTCCCATTAACTTGAGCATGACGGCCAAGACGGGAAAACTCTTCAGATTCAAGGTCACGTTCCAGATATTTAGCGATCTCAATTTGTCTGAAAATCGGAAGGTGCTTAATACATTGCTCCAATCAAGGGCACCAAGGTAAAGATTCATACGTCCGCACCACATAAACTCATTCAAGTTCTTTGTGATATGCTGGAGACCAGCTAGTTTTTCGTACATGTGGTCGTTCCTATCGTTTCTAGTTATTTTTAGAATTTTCAGATTAGTGCAGCTTTGTACGATTCGAACCAAAAAGTCCTGGAATTCGATTTGAATTTCACAACCGATTGAGATGCTGATGTTTCGTAGATTAATTGGACCGTGGTAGTTTAGAGATGGAATCCAAGGCATCGGATAGTTTAAATCCCTTAATGCTCTTGCGTAAGTCAGAGAGAATTTTTCAAGATGAGGACACCATTTCGTGATGACTCGATAGATGAAGTTCTGGCAGTATACAGACCCATCATCCTCAATTGATTTGTGTAGATAAAAGTAGTCCAATGCTTTCAAATACTTCCCGTAGTCTTGCAAAAGCTTATGTAACTTTTCCCCGGGAAATCGATCGTCGTAGATGGTAAATTTTCCGAAAAATTTCCCCGGATCCTGTGACGTAGCCAAGGTCTGTTGTAACCTTGCGAGCTTGAGCATGGAATCATTTTCTTGACCAATTTTCGAAGATATTTCAACGGAATAGGATGAAGAGAGGATTAGACCAGCTTCGACATTCCAGAAAGAGGAGACAAGACGAGAAAACTTTAACGTGCTCAGGTCCACGAACTGAAGCACTTTACTTAGAATCTGTATCATAAAAATCGAAAGGGAATGTCAGACAGAAACAATTTTGAATATTAATCAATCAAATTTAATTTAATTGGAGTTACCTCTGGAAGGAGAAGTGGATTTATTGGGTTCATCCTGACAATTTGGCAGTCCCTGATCGGCACTTCCAATTCAACTTTGGATAATATTTATATGAATGACAACTGCACAACTGAGGCAAGTGAATTGATGCGGAGAATCGGCGTGGTGAGTGGAGTGTTTTAAATTTAGCGCTTAGTGCGCGTTTTAGCTCGACTCAGAGGTTAATATGCTGATTAAAATGTGAAACTACTAAGCAGGTGTGGATTTTAACAATTGAGGGGACAATTAAGAAAGCGAACAGTTTCTGAGGGCTCTAAAATTCAATCAGCTAGGCGTTCGGAATGGAAGAAGCAGGTTGACTCATTGTGGAAGATGCATTTAAAATCTGCATGAAATGACTTTGACTGACTGATTTGACTATTTCCTTACTTTTGCAATACTCTAAGCCAAAAGAATTTGCAAACATACAGAAAAATGTAGTAAGGCAATAGGCACAACGCTTTGCAAAACTTGTTTATATTTTATACAAATAATAAATAATCTAAAAAAATCTGACATCTAAACAAGATCAACACAAATGTTCACGATAACTCGGCAAACCCAAAACGTAGAAAGAGTATTTAACATTACGGGGAAAAGCAAAAAACTTTGTCCTTGAGACATTTGACACTAAATCGCTTCATTTCGAACTCTTCATTGTCAATGGACAGAAAGTCTTGTCCCTCAATCGGATGTATTTCCACAGATCTGCAGTCAATGACGTGAGAAATATGTTTCGGCTCGTTTCGATACCTTTTGAGTCCTTCGATCATAAAATCCGTCTTATCCAATTTCCTACCGATCTCCATTTGAAGTTTTCCATTTCCACAAGGCCGTATGTTCAGCTCCGATGTTTCTAAATATTTCGAAACTATTTTCAAAAAAGTACCAACCTGTTCCCAGCCGTTGGATTAAGGAAGAGTGTAATATGCTTATTTTTGGCCCCTTTGGGGAGTGGCCGTTTTCCAATGACTAACGCCTCCTTGCCGCACTCTCTCATCATCAAATAGTCCCTTCAAATCCATCATAAAACCATTTAGTGTAATTTCATATTTAAAGTTACTTAAAATATTTAACTTATCGTTGATTATCCCAGTAACGGGATAAAAAAATAATTGGAGCATTGTGAAACAATTGTCGAAAATATTATAAATTGATAGTCTGGATATACTAATGACTACTAATGAGTTGTGTTGAGAGATTTGTTTTATTTTTAATTGTTGTAAGTGCCACTTGTGTAAGACCAGTCTGAAGTTGTACTGAACAATTGTATAACAAGAAAGGCAAACAAACAAACAAACAAATACAATTTTAAAATAAGTTCTGTATTCAATCCTTAAAGGGAAAAATAACACCAGTCAATTTCCAGTTAAAATTGTTGTTATAAATGAAAAGGATAAATCTGTAAACTATTGTTCATATTGTTTGCATTTTTACAGCTGATGACAGAAAACGAGTAGTTGGATTTTCCGCTTCGACAAAGCATTTAATAGGGTTGATAATCGTGGTCGTAGTGTTCGTACAATTTCAAATTTATCCCGTTTTTCATTGCAAAGTCCAAAATACTGTTCTCGCTGGTAAACTAATGAATTGAAATTCTTATTTTTAAAATTCATCAAGAGTCCAAATTATTAAAAAAAAATTATAACAATAAAACAGTATTATACTTTAAAGCCGACCAATCGGATGATGTTCAGATGTTTAATTTTCTTCAGCTCATATCGTAAGTTCTTGAGAGTATGAGTTATCTTTACTACATTACGTGCATTCCTGCCGGCAATGTCCAATTCCTCAAGCGTGAAACACAAGAGTTCTGAAAATTTAAAAGTTTGGCCTTACTTTTAACCGTTCAAAAGAAAAAAATCAACATTGGTAAAGCAACTCGCTTGGAAAACTTACTTGGAATCTGCTTAAGTGTCCTCAATGTCTTTTGAAGGTCCCCTGGCGCTAAAACCGTACAAATCCTTAAGCTTAGATCTTCAAGTCTCTTGAGACCAGCTAAAATACCGACTACTTTTGCCGATTGAGGTCCCACCCTCATGATATATAAATCGTTTTCGCATCCTAAACAAAAGCTGAGACGAGTAAGGTTAGGGAACCATTTGACCACAGTTGACACTGAGCTGATTGGCAACAAATTCAATTCCATACGCCGTGGGAGAAAAAGGTGTCGAAGATTTTGATGAGGACGAGCATCAAGACTGTCAGCATTTAAAAAAAAATATTCATAACTATTTTCATTGGAATGGATGTCCAAAATTTCCAAATTCACAAGGGATTTGATGACAATTTTGAACAAATCTAATTGGAACTCTTTCGAAGTATCGAAAGGGAAGTTGCACTCCAATAACCTAAGTTTTTTCAGACTCGGCCCGATTGAATTGAGCATGACGGCCATGACGGGGAAACTTATTAGATCCAAGTTCACGTCGCAGATACTTAGCGATTTTAATTTATCTGAAAATCGTAAGGTGCTTATTACATTGGTCCAATCAAGGTTACGATCCCTACGTCCCAACCAAAAAAACTCATTCAAGTTCTTTGTGATATTGTGGAGACCCGCTAGTTTTTCGTACATGTGCTCGTTTTCCTCACCATCTCTTACTTCTCTACATATTTTTAATACTTTAAGGTTACTGCAGCCTTGTACGATTCGAACCAAGAAATCCTGGAACTTGTTTGGAATTTGACAAACGATATAGATGCTGATACTTGTAATATTATTTGGACCATTGAAGTTTAGAGAAGGAATGGGAAACATTAATTTCGTCACTCCTTCGGAGTCAAAGGTCAGGGAGAAATCTTCAAGATAAGGGCACCATTCAGTGATGACTCGATGGATGAGTAGCTGGCAGTATGAAGATCCGTCCTCGGTAGAATTATCGTGGGAGTAATTGTAGTCGAAAGCCTTTAAATATTTCCCAAAGTTTTGCAAAAGCTCATGTAACTTTTCCCCGGGAAACCAATCGTCGCACAACCTAAATTTCCCGAAAAATTTCCCCGGATCTTGTGATGTAGCCAAGGTCTGTTGTAAGTTAGCCAGCTTGAGCATGGAATCATTTTCTTCATCTATATCCGACGATCCTTCAACCCAAAAGGAGGAAGAGAGGATTCGACCTGCTTCGACATTCCAGAAAGACGAGACGAGACGAGAAGATTTTAACGTGATGAGGTCCACGTACTCTAGCACTTTACTGAGAATCTGTATCATAAAAATCGAAAGGGAATGTCAGACAGAAAGAATTTTGAATATTAATCAATCAAATTTAATTTAATTGGAGATACCTCTGGAAGGAGAAGTGGATTTCTTGGGTTCATCCTTACAATTTGGCAGTCCCTGATGGGCACTTCCAATTCAACTTTGGATAATACAGATTATTTATATGAATGACAACTGAGGCAAGTGAATTGATGAGGAGAATCGGAGATGATGCTTTCGTCTTTCAGCTCGTTTCCCAAATGTAAATGAGAGCAACGGTTGGTGAGTAGAGTATTTTAAATTTAGCGCTCAGTGCGCTTTTTAGCTTGACTCAGAGGTTAAAATGCTGATTCAAATGTGAAACTACTAAGCAGGTGTGGATTTTAACAATTGAGGGGACAATAAAGAAAAGCCTTGTTCCGTGCACCTCGGTTTTTCACGTTGGTTGTAGGAGAGATGGTTTCCAAGCGAACAATTTCTGAGGGCTCTAAAATTCAATCAGCTAGGCGTTCGGAATGGAAGAAGCAGGTTGACTCATTGTGGAAGATGCATTTAAAATCTGCATTCATTTATTTGACTGACTGATTTGTCTATTATTTCCTTACTTTTGCAATACTCTAAGCCATAAGAATTTGCAAATATACAGAAAAATGTAGTAAGGCAATAGGCACAACGCTTTATAAACTTGTTTATATTTGATACAAATAATCTAAAAAAATCTGACATCTAAACAAGATCAACACAAATTTTCACGATAACTCGTCAAACCCCAAACGTAGAAAGAGTATTTAACATTACGGGGAAAAGAAAAAAACTTTGTCCTTGAGACATTTGACACTAAATCGCTTCATTTCGAACTCTTCATTGTCAATGGACAGAAAGTCTTGTCCCTCAATCGGAAGTATTTCCACAGATCTGCAGTCAATGACGTGAGAAATATTTTTCGGCTCGTTTCGATACCTTTTGAGTCCTTCGATCATAAAATCCGTCTTATCCAATTTCCTCCCGATCTCCATTTGAAGTTTCCCATTTCCACAAGGCCGTATGTTCAGCTCCGATGTTTCTACACAAAGAGAAGACCACACTCCACAAGCTGGATTTTCAAACCCTACTTCATCCGCTAGGTCTTGAGCTGTATGATGTATAAGAAAAATGCAATTTTTAGACACAAATTCACCAACCTGATAATTGTTTTGAAATTAAATTTTAAATAAAATAGAGGCCAATAAACGTACCATGGACAGGTTGAAATACGGAGAATATCCTGGCCCAAGTTGAAGGTTGACTAGGAGCCTTACGTTGAACAGGGACTGGTTCGGGTGTGGATTCCACTTTCTTCTGCTCAGTACACCTAGAACACCCAATACAACTCGGGGTGTATCGGATTTCAGCTTTGAAAATCTGCTCCGGAGTTCTGAACAGGGACCAAAATGTCCTAAAATATTTAGGAAAGATGGAAGGCATATCGTCCTTGAGCTTTTGAGCTTCTCGATACTGCCCAATCGAAATCCCTGCTAAGGAATAAAAGGGCTTCAATGCTTTTGCTTTCTTCTCTTCTTCACCTTCAATCTACAGAAACGAACAAACTTATGAATAACCCTATCTTTGATTTCGAATCGACAGCCAGTTAATCAATATCTTCCAGGCCACGTGATACCTTTTCTTCGCTAATTGTGATTTCCATAACATCTTGGGGCTGCATTTTATGCCTCACAATAGCCATAGTAGCTTCAGCAATGAATTTCGGTTCCGAATATTCCGTTTTATAATTGAGGAATCTTTTAGCGAATTGATTTTGAGAGCCTAGGGGGATTATTCCAATGGGAAATCTCATTACAGCTTCTTTCACATCTTCTCTTCTTAAAAGGCCCGTAATTGTCTATAAATACAATATTCGAGTTAATCAATAAAAAATAATGATTTAGATACACAATTAAAACGTTATGTGACCAATATTTAGAGTACACATCAATACCTCGAACACTGCCCCATCTCCCCCGGCCACGGCGATGATATTCGTCTTTTCAATGACCCCAGCAAGATCTCTGGCTTCATCGATCCTCTCCGTTTTGACGATATTGACTAGGAATCCGCACAAGTGGAGCAACGGTTCTGAATATTTTTCTAATTTCGCCTTTGATTTCCTGAATTAAAATTGAATAAAAATTACAATAAAAAATTCAAACTCGAGCTTTTTAATCTAAACTATTTTCAAAAAAGTACCAACCTGTTCCCAGCCGTTGGATTAAGGAAGAGCGTAATATGCTTATTTTTGGCCCCTTTGGGGAGTGGCCGCTTTCCGTGGACTAACGCCTCCTTACCGCACTCTCTCATCATCAAATAGTCCCTTCAAATCCATCATAAAACCATTAGTGTAATTTCATAATTAAAGTTACTTAAAATATTTAAATGATCGTTGATTAACTTACCTGTGCCAACAAAGTCCATAGTCGATACCGTAGTAGCCCAACACGGCCGCGAAGGTGCTCTTCTTCCAGTGATTCCGAAGGGTCTTCAATACTTTGAATACTCTCGCCATGTCCCTCAAGGCCCTTTACCACAGTTTGTAGTACCTAAGAAATTTTCAGAATCTCGACGAAAGTGTCGAAATCGAAACAGTGAAAAAACTTGTCGAACTTACTCCCACATGGAAATTCACTCTCTCCAGGTGAAACTTGAAAGTTTCCTTCCCGCCCTTTGTAATATCATTTACGGGTAGAGTGAGACTTTTACAATGATGTTCAAGGAGGGTTTTAAATATTTATTCCCAATTTGTAACTTATTAAAGGGATGTTATGAAGGAGACTCAGTACCAAATAAACTATTAATGAATTAAGTTTAAAATACAAACTGCTTTAAATTAGATTGAACAAAAAACAGGTCGTATATAGAGCGGATATCAACAGCTTTATTTATTTGATACATATTCTGAATTATAAATAATCCTGGATTTTAATCTTGTTTGTTTGTTTAAAGGAGATATGACATGTTGATTTTACAAGCGTAATCAAATGGCTGATAGACATGTCTCCAATTATAAAATGTAAATAACAAAACTAAAATGCAAGGAGAGGGCTGTCCAGGAATGTCAGTCTAAGTCTACGTACTAGGCCTTTATCGGGTCTCTCATTGTCAGAAAGAGGTGATAAGTCTGAAGAGACAAGAGATCCACCATTAAACTTTAAATATTTCCCCACAGTCCCAGGGAATCGACTGACTAGAAAGGTCATTGAATTTATAATGGACTAATTATGAATTAAAATTTTATCTACTGCTTTTCAAAAGGTCAAATTAGGTCAGAGGACTCTTAAGACGGTTCAAAGGTGAAATCACTCCTCATGAGGGGAAGAATTGACAGACTCGTCAAGTCATTGGATTTCTAATGGATTAATTGTCAATTATATTTTTATCGGTGTTTTTTTTCAAAAGGTCATATTATTAATAGGTTATATAGAGAGGGTTCAAAGGTGAAATCACTAAACTCATGAGGCGAAATAAGTGTACAAGTTAGTTAACATGAAACAGTAGCAATCTAGAGAGGGGCCCATTTTATAGTTAAAAAAATAGTTTAGTATTTTAAATCAATGGGCATTTACAGTGAAAGTGTGGAGGTCAAGCGATTGCTAGGGGACAAGTCTTTCATTTCTTATGGAACTAGTCACGAAGGGTAATTTGAATTTTGAAAATTCAGTTTTAAAAAAAATTAACATTTTTCAAAAATCGGTTTTAAGGAAAATGAATATTTTTTTAAAATTACTTCAGGGGGAAAAAAATCGACGAGGATGAAGAAGAACCTGAACTATCCAAAGTTCCACTCTCTTCTCTGGTAACTTTCAAATCTAATTTCTTAACTATTTCTTAAAACCCGGGTATTGGAAATTCGTGACCGTTTTTAATTTCTATTGAAAATTACCGCACTCGGATTACTTACGGCCCCACTAAGATAACATCTTAACATGCATGAGACTTGCTTCTATCCCCGTGTACTTGTCATTTTTACAGTTTCGATACGCCACATCAAGGGACAAATGGATCCTTGGGATCGGCACAGTATTTGCGGTAATCCACGGTGCTGGATTCCCATTGTTGGCCCTCGTGTTCGGACAGATGACGGATACTTTTATCCAGCAGTCCGTGTTTGTAAGAATTTTATAAAAATCGGATCTAAAAAAGCTATGAACTACGCAATATCGGTTCAGTTTCATAATCGGATCTCTTTCTTTCCGGAGAGTTTAGGGGTTCAAAAACGGATCGTCCAAGTCAAAGGACGTCGTATTGAGCTCATCACCAACAACTGAAGCTCCCTTCACAGATTTCGTCCATCTTGTTAGCAGTTTTTTTGAAGAAAACTCATCGACTACTTCGTCATCCCAGAGCATCTTGAGTACCTCCGAATTGAGTGTCACTACTGACGACTTTATGAAGTTCATGGATGCATACGCGTTCCTCTATGTCGGAGTGGGGGTCGTGGTTTTAATATCTTCATTTACCCAGGTACGTTATTTTGAAAACTCGAATGACTTCTGTGCTTCATTGTCGACATTGACATCGACATTGACATCGACATGGACATTGACGGTTATTTTTGGACAGGCTGTATGCTGGGAATGGGCATGTGAGCGTCAAGCTTACCGTCTTCGTCAAGAATTCTTCTACCAAGTTCTCCGGCAAGAGATTTCCTGGTTCGACCGGCACCAAACCGGGGACTTGGCCATCAAGTTGTCAGAGTAGGTGTATTTATTTATAATTGTAATTTAATTAATTAAAAGTTAATGATTTAACTATTTATGTGTGTATAGTGACTTGGAAAGGATTCGAGAAGGGATAGGGCACAAATTCAGTATGGTTATACAGTACTTGGCGACTTTCGTCATGGGGCTGGTCGTTGGGCTGATCACAAGTTGGCAGTTGACGTTGGTTATAATTTCCCTTACCCCTTTGCTCGCTGCCACTTCTGCCCTTTCTGGAAAGGTTCGTGTCATTAATATAAATGTGTCTAGAATGGTAGTAGGTCAATATCCCGAAAATTACTATCTCAAATGGGAGTAGCCGAAAGTTTTCATCCAAAATGATAAATGTCCTTTACTTCTTCAGTTATTGTTTATTATATAAATTCTCTACTTGAATATTGACTTGGTAAATTTTGAATACAATTTTGGATGGTATTTTTGAACTTTTGTTGATGATTAATTTTGGAAAAAACCAATTTTCCAAAATTTACTATCTAAATTTGTAATAGCCAAAACATTAATCTAATAAGTTGCATTTGTTCAAATTGAATTCATCCCAGATTAAATAATCATAGTTGAACTTATCCCAAATTAGAAAATCTAAGAAAAATGTAAAAAAAATACTATTTTTGATGAAAACTTGGATACTACCATTTAGATAGTAATTTTTAGGATATTGACCGCACAAAAGACCAGACACCAGACCTAAGACTTTTGAGACTTTTCTACAGAATTTAATTTCCATTTAAATACATATTTAGCTGATCGCTACACAATCAGCAAGGGAGCAGCAAAAGTACGGAAAGGCAGGGGGTGTGGCTGAAGAAGTCTTATCCTGCATAAGAACCGTCGCATCATTTGGCGGAGAGAGACGAGAAATCCAAAGGTAATTCGATTTAAAAAATTCATCGACATTGTCTGATTTCTTCGACAAGAAACTTGTCGATCTTTTTAAAATCACAGCCAGTAAGAAATCTTTGATTGCTTAGATATTCAAAGGCGTTAGCAGCCGGACTTAAAATGGGGATACGGAAATACCACGTCTTCGCCCTCGCCATCGGCACCGTCTTCTTCCTCATGTACGGCTCCTACTCTCTCGCCTTCTGGTACGGTTGCCAGCTACTAGACCAAGGGGAACTAACTCCAGGAGATGTCTTTACCGTAAGGTCAACAAGTCAACTTCATCTGACCCTCCACACTTATCTAAGAAACTTTTCTTCTTTCGAGCCAGGTATTCTTCAGCGTTTTACTGGGAGCCTTCTCCCTCGGAAATGCCATCCCATTTGCCTCAATCATCGGAGTAGCCCAAGGATGTGGGGCCGTCGTGTTTGACATCATCGACTCAATGCCCACCATAGACGCTTACAGTCGAGGTGGAATCGTTCCTCAGAAGCTCACGGGGCATATTCAGTTCCGGAATGTCGGCTTTCGATATCCACTTCGGAAATCAGTTCCTGTAATTAATCTCGAAATTCCCAAAAAAATTCATGCCTATTTAATAACGTACTTAATTTCCCCCTCTCTAGATCCTCAAAGACTTCAACCTGGACATAGAGCCTGGAAAGACGGTGGCCATCGTCGGGCTAAGTGGGTCTGGAAAGAGCACGATTGTGAACCTGCTCCTCCGTTTCTACGATCCAGATTCGGGCTCAGTCCTCGTTGACGGGAATGACATAAAAGCGCTGAACTTGGCCTGGTATCGACATCACATTGGCTACGTCGCCCAAGAGCCCGTACTGTTCGGGACCACAATCTATGAGAACATCCGATACGGCCGTGACGACGTGTGCCCGGATGAAGTGATTCAGGCGGCGAAGATGGCCTATGCTCACGACTTTATAAGCGCCTTGCCCCAAGGGTACGACACCCTTGTGGGGGAGAGAGGCTCTCAGCTTTCTGGAGGACAGAAGCAACGTGAGTATACGGAAATATTATTTTAAAAGATTTCATTACGAGATGATTTTATTATTTTAGGAATAGCCATAGCCCGGGCATTAGTTAGAGATCCGAAAATTCTTCTGCTGGACGAGGCAACGTCAGCCCTGGATTCCAAATCTGAAGCCGTCGTCCAAGCCGCCCTTGATCGGGCTACAAAGGGCAGAACGACAATTATTATTGCTCATCGACTTTCTACTGTTAAGGATGCGGATGTTATTTACGCTCTAAATGTAGACTTTTTTTCGATATTTTTTGTGATTTTTCTAACATTTAAAATTTTTTTGATTTTTCTGTGATTTCTAATAACTGATTTTTCTGAGATATAAACAAATTGATTTTTCTAAGAATTGGAAAAATTGATTTGCTTAAGATTTCTAAAAATTGAGTTTGTCTAAGATTTTTAAAAACTGATTTTTCGAAGATTTTGGAAAATTTACTGTCCTTTTTTCAGGACGGAGTGGTCGCAGAGTTCGGAACGCATTCTGAACTGATCAGCAAATATGGATTGTACTACAACCTGGTGATGTCTCAAACGTCCCTTGACGGCAGTGATGACAATAGTTCCGCGGCCAGTGCTGATGAATCTGGAGCAGGGTGGGTTTACTTTTACTGACTCTGGTACTCCCTCGTAGTGACCTTTGTTATTAAAATCGTATATTTTTTCAAACACCTTTGTTATTAAAATTGTATGTTTTCAGAGACGAGTCGGGGAAGGAGCTGAGTTTACTTCTAGCCTACAATCAGCTAAACAGTTTCAAGCGAGTACGGAGAAAGCACCGAAAGCATTTTCGAAAGAAAATGGCCCCCGTCCCTCCAGATCCCGACAGGGTAAGATTACAAAAGGAATCTGAGGATCTGAAGATTGAATACCCGGGGATTTGGAAGATCCTCAAAGTAAATAAGCCCGAATGGCTCCTTCTGCTCATGGGAGGAATCGGATGTATCATGACGGGAGTTATAATGCCCGTCTTTGCCTTTTTCTATTCTCAAATGTTTTCGGTGGGTATTGTTCCCCTCCATAACTTAAAGAAGTATTTAAAAAAAATCTTTATAATATTCTAATTTAAAAAAAAATGCTTTCTTAGACGTTTTCAAGAAGGGGTCGGGAGCTCCTTGACGCAGCCTTTTTCTGGTCCATGATGTTTTTAGTCCTGGCTGCCTCCAGTTTCATCGGTTTCTGGATTCGGGTGAGTTCGCATTCGTAAATTTAATTAGGAAACTCTACTAAGACAAATATGCGTGGGACATATCTCAGGCATATTTCTCAGGGTATAAATGTCCTAGGCATATGTCACACATATATCTGATCGCATTACAATGTACTTTACAGACAATCTTTGTAGCCTCAGCAGGAGAGTACTTAACCATGAGACTTCGTCTCCAGTCCTTCGCGAACGTCGTAAGACAACCCATCGGTTGGTTTGACAAGGAAACCAACAGTCCATCTCGATTGTCAACCCGATTAGCGAGGGACGCTCCATTAGTCAAAGCGGTATGACTTTTATTAAACGTAACTGGTAACTGTGTGCTAAAAAATTCTAAGGGCTCCTTATTGGAACTTACAGGCTGCCGGGCATCGCTTAGCCGTCTTGGTAAGTTCGTTCGTGACAGTGGTGGCTGCAATGGTCATCGCTTTTTATTTCGGGTGGCAGTTGGCCATCGTCATCCTTGCTGCATTTCCTGTCCTAGTGATTTCTGGTTACATTCAAGTCCAGGTCCAGAAAAGTGGCCAGAAAAAGGACGCTGCGTTGATGGAGGATGCTGGAAGGGTAAGGGACATTCAACTTTGGAATATTCAATGGGAGATTTTTATGCATTGTAATTGATTTTTTTTTAAAGTGTGCCAACGAAGCGATTGCAAATATCAGAACCGTCCAGTCATTGGCTCAGGAGCGGATTTTCTGCGAGAAATATTTTGATCTCTTGTATCCGATTTACATGTGAGTTTAATTCAATGTCCCGTGCTAAATCCGTTCATGATATTGAGCTTAAGAATATATATCCCAAACTATACACAGATATTATGGAGATCGGTGACAGTGATCCGCCATGTCACCCGGGTAACTCTTGGATAGTCCTAGAATATTTGTGTGTGACATGGCGTGACACTGGTGACCGTTCATTGTCGTCTTCCGTGGCATATATTCCTGTACAATGTCAATATTTTCAGAGAGGCCCATAGGCAAGGGCTGATCTACGGGATAGCGTTTGCATTCTCAGAAGCTGTCATTTTCCTCATCTACGCGGGCTCGTTTCGGTACGGGGCTTATCTCATACAATTGGGCATCATGGATGCAGAGAGTGTCTATCGGTATGGACTTTTATTTTATGCCGTAGTGGCTAATTTTGACCATCAGTAAAATACATTCTATACACTACAGGGTGTTTTTCGCGATGGCCTTCTGCTCAGTGTCCGTCGGACAAGCTTCGTCATGGATCCCAGACTATACTAAAGCGAGCCTTGCCGCAGGGCTCATGTTCCATTTAATTGAGCAGAAATCCTCCATCGACCCCTTTAGTGAAGGGGGACTTCGACCAATCCTAACGGGTCGGATTGAGTTCAAAGAGACTCATTTCCGATATCCTAGTCGCCCGGACGTCGCTGTACTCCGGGGCCTTACCTTTGACATCCAACCGGGACAGACATTGGCCCTTGTTGGTCCTTCAGGCTGTGGCAAGTCTACCGTTGTGGCTTTGCTGGAGCGATTCTATGACGTTGTTGGAGGTCACGTGGTATGGAATTTATAAAACCTCTCATTGACACTAGAAAGTCTTTTTGATTCAATCAAGTTTTTCTGTAGATGGTCGATGGGTACGACGTGCGGTCACTGAACCTCCAGTATCTTCGATCTCACATAGGCGTAGTTACCCAAGAGCCGGTCATGTTCGACTGCAGCATCCGTGGGAACATTGCCTACGGTTATGGGGACGGCTCCAGCCCAGTTCCAGACGACCTTATCATCCAGGCTGCCAAGTCAGCTAATATTCACAATTTTATAATCCATTTACCCAAGGTAAGTATTTGTATTGGAGATATTTAGATTTCAAAGTGTTTTTTTAAATACATTTTAAATGTCGATTTAAGGGATATGAAACTGTGGTCGGGGAGCGAGGGACGCAGTTGTCCGGAGGTCAGAAGCAGAGGATAGCGATTGCCAGGGCCTTGATTCGTGACCCGAAAATTTTGATGCTGGACGAAGCTACGTCAGCATTGGACACGGAGAACGAAAAGGTATTTAATTATAAGCTAATTAACAAATTACACAATTAAAAACACATGACATGTCATTATAGCTCGTTCAAGAAGCGCTGGACAAAGCGAGGTCAGGACGAACGTGCATCATAATCGCTCACCGACTCTCCACAATCCAGTCGGCGGATTGTATCGCGGTGATCAGCCGCGGGAAGGTGGCGGAAATGGGAACGCCTGAACAGTTGAGGAACGCTAAGGGGATTTATTACAGACTAACCAAATATCAACAAATTGCTCATTAACTTTAAATAGCTTTAAACACAGTCTTCCTATTGTTCCATACTATAGAAAGAGGGTAGGAAATATTATTAGTACTGTTTGTATTGGCTGTTATATGTTTTTCATAGTGAGGGAGTAAATTATATTTATTTACTTGAACACCTTACCAAATTGTCGATGCTCAAGATTATTTACATAACACCAGAATCATTGCATAATCATAAGGAAATTACAATTTTATTTCCGACCGCTTAAGGATGAGTAGAGTCCCAAATCCTTATATAGCGACACTTGCCTTTGGAAAATCCCTAATGGTTCAAATAAAATGTATTGCAAAAATTATTCAGGATTATCATCAAATATGGTCTCACCCTGTTGAGTCAAAGCTCATGGAGGAGTAGGCCATAGTAATTAATAATTGAACACTACATTTTAACCCAATAGGGTTGGAGCATAATATTGATGTTAAAGCTAAATCAATTGCGCAAAAAGTTAGGCAATCAAAAATAAATGTTGGAACCCCACAAGGTCTCTGCAAGTGTTGATAAGCATCGGATGCCACTTGTCCTTATCAAACATGGGGAAAAGCACATACATGTAAGTGTTACGCTGCAACTACACAACTCCTTTTTGAAACGAAAAATATTTTGATTGAAGTTTAATCTAATCGAGATTCAACATCAAACTAGCCTCTCAAGACCATGAAGTTGACCCACGCTATGTAATACAAGGTTAAAGGTTAAATACCATAGGTCAATCATGTTTGAATTCCACGTTTTACAGAACCTAAAAAAAATTAATGCGTAATGCCAACATGGTCCATGTTACATGGAATGACAAACTAAATGAATTCCAAACTAGTAGAGGTGTGAGGGCAGAGGTCAAAATGTATCGAACCATTGAGACAGATGTTTTTTTCGTTGCATAGCCTAAGCCATTTAATCTTCTATTCCATACTTGAACGTTTAAATAATCGGATCAAAGCGGCATATGCCATTGACCACAGATGAATGGTATCGGGAATGATTTATGAAATCATGATGAATCGGCAGATGTGGACGTAATTGATTCAATTCAATGGGGGCTATTAAGATTAAATCCATCAATAAGCCAACTTGATTAATTGATAGTAGCATCAATCCATTACACCACAAATTTTTTATAACTAAATAAAACATAATCCTATAATAAATTGATAACCCTGTCCTTGCCGACAGTTTGACAACCTGACGACCTTCAACATTAAACCATCTTTATATTTCTCTGCTGCGGGCGTTAGAAATGCTAGAATATAAAAGCCCATACTGCTCAAGATCAAGATCAGTCACAGTCACAACTAGTCACAAGTCAGCACGGCCAAAATTAGAGACTACAATTGTGATTTCAAAATGTTCAAGATCCTAGTTTCCATTGTTGTCCTCGTCTCGGGGATTTGTGGACAGTTGCGGGTTGAAGATGTGAGCGAAGGTCCTTGCATGGACCAAGCCACTCTTCAAAAATATTTGTACCAAGGAGTCAATGCCTTTGCTGTAAGTTTGACGACGTTTTATTTACTTGTACATTTATACTAGTATCGATGAGCCCCTTTAGGATGGTTAGAAAAACTATCCCCCGCTGACACGAGACGGCGTCAATTTCACTTTCTAGGACAGCCCCCCTTAAAAATTCTAGTGATTAAAAACAACATTTGGTGACATTTGGAAAATATTTTAAAATTTCAAACCTCATATAGCTAATCAAACCTGACATATTCTACGTCCCCATGGGAAATCAAGTCTTGTACCGACATTATGCGGAAGCTTTACTTGCCCGTCCAGCCAACGACCAGGCTGAATTGGACGCGATGCAACTGCACATTTGGCTGGACAGGGCTCTAACCAACTGCAGCAACTATGGATATTCCAGCCGACCTAATCCACCCTCACTCGACCAAGCGTGTGTACCAGTGGCAATCCTAGGCGCAGTGCAAACTGTAACTAACGTTTTGACTGGGCCTGTCGATGTGAGTTTGAACCAAGTCCAAGCTCTATGTCCTGGCATGATTGCAAGAAATGGAGCTGTCATCACCAAGTCTTTCGGTAAGAAAACTTTTAAGATGTACCATACCATTTTAAAATTATTACAATTTGGCCATGCCATTTCAAACCCATACCATTGAGGGGTTCCTTATTTATCGTTACAAAATACAAAGGTCGAAGGTGGCTAAATTGATAATTCAAAAATTTGTTTTAATATTTCAGTGAGCCCAAAGGACAGTCTCTTGTGGGCTAACGAAGATGCCAGTGTCCTCCTGATCCATCGGTGTCCATCCGACAATATTCAAGACTGGAAAGTGTTCACAAGGTCTAAGACCCTTACGAACCAAACCATCATCAACATTGTCAAGAACAAAATCACCTCAATGGGATTCAGTCTAGACAAAATTGCATACGCCAACTACGATTAGAAATAATATTTCTCCATTATTGGCATTTCTGTAACGATGAATAAATTCAAAGGGTATTTACTGCCAATTAATACAAAAATTCGCAGATTTCCTACCCTAAATCTTTCAGTGTGTGACCAGCTAAATAACAATGCTAAAAATTAATAGAATTAATGAAACTCTTTCATTCAGCATTTTGTTTATTCTTTTAGATTTAGATAATAGGAAAACTTGCGTTAATGATCGGTGTCATAGCAGTCATAGTAATCAGAATAGCTTCTTCAGTCCGAATAGTTCTTGACCCTTGACTTGGGCAAGTATTAACATAATGGTCAAACAGTTTACTCACATCCCCTTCTTTGGACGTTTCATCGTTCTCCAAAGCATACTCTAACCCTTCCACACCGCCGAAAACTATGAGGAGATGCTTGAAGGACTCTCTAGGAATTGTCAGATCTGACACTGGGGATCCCTTTTCCGATGTTCCTAGGGTCAGGTCATAGCCCTCCGTATCTCGGAAGGGACATTCGGACATTACTTTAGTCAGACTCTCTGCGATTCGAACGATATAGCCCCAGTATAGGCTAGCCTCTGTTCGTGGAAGGTGGGGTGAGACAATCTTCCCATTCAGCTTCCCTTTCAGCTTCAGGACATACTCGGGACTTGGATTGTCAAACTTGACGGTGACCCTGGTCCCTTCAGGAAGAGTCTTGTGTACCTTGCAGTCCCTGTCGAGTCCTACGTTGATGTACGTTGCTTCTCTACCCTCCTGTGTTGGCTTGTTGGATACAACTCCTTCTCTAAAATGCATACGACCAATTTAAAGTTAAAAGTATTTTTTCAAAAATATGTCTAAAAATATGCTGTACATCCTATTCTCACCGATAAGGAAGTGCCTCAGTCCTCCTGAGATGGTGAGGGATGTCCAAGGGGGCAATCACCCCCGCATACTGCAAATCAGGATGAAGAGCAAACAAGTACTTGCGCAAGTACTGCGGGCATTCCAGATACTGGAGAACTCTGGACATGAATTCACAAGCGGTTTTGCTATTCCCCCCCGTGTCATCATAAACGATGATCTCATCGACATTGAATATCGCTGCGGCTCGAGCCACCTGACCCGCCAGATAAGCCTTGAGGGGAGGTGACTGTGCGTTGTCTATGATTGACCCGGGTACAGCAATACTAACGCTGTAAGATCTCCCCCGAGGTTTGAACTTTTGACCTTCATTTTCAAAGTCGAATTCTTCTTCCTTGGGTACAACTTCAACTTGGATCTCTTCCTTCTTCTTTTTCTTACGTTTCTTCTTGCTGGATTTATTTTCGTCAGCAGAAGCTTCTTCTTGGATCTCCATGCTACTTTCGTTGAGAGAAGAATTTTTCGACTTCTTGTCCAGCTTTTGAAGGAGATTTTGAAGTCGTCTGTCTTTTTTCAGCCTCTTGGCTACTTGGCGTTTTATTCTTGGGCCATCATTATCGACCTCAGATCGAGCGTAATTTGCCAACGAAGGTACGGAAGATTTAGATTTCGACATTTTCGTCTTCAAGTTTCTGGGGATGACCTCTTCCTCTGAATCTGCGTCCATTTTGGTTGACTCTGCCTAGGCTTACCCAAAAATGCAACGTAATTAACAAGAAGGTCGAAACTCGATTCATAATTATAAATATGCATGTGAAATTAATTTTTAAATGGATCAATCTTCAAGTAAAGAAAACCAGATGATTTTTTTATACAACCTAGAACTAGACGTTTCTGTAAATTGATTGCTCGAAGATATTTGAATTTAAATTTCAAAATTTAACAGCAATCAATAAGCTCACCTGTTGCTGTTCAATTGCAATGAAGACCTTTCAATTTTGTACCACTATTTTGAGTTTGGCTGCGATTCCAAATTCCCTAAATCTGCCCATAACGAATGTAACGATACAGCACAAGACTAATTGTAATTTAAAAAATAATCAGAACAGTTAAAACTCAATCAACAAATGTGCTCAGCATATTTTCAAATTTGAAAGTTAAAAAATAATTAATACACATGGCAGGTCTCTTTTCATACAACTTTCGCGGGCTTTTTCTCAGATCGTCTCTTCTTATAGTCTCTCTTCAGTTTTCCATAAAGTCCATAATTTTTAAGTTTCGATTTTTGACATTTTTGAAATTTGACAAATGTAATACTTTCAATTAATGCAAAACCATTAATAACGATTGGGTTGAGGCCTAGGTCTAATTGGAAAACAATTAATTGTAGCTAAAATTGAAAGGACTTAATTGACTTTAATTGACCAATTCCTTTTTCCTTTGAATTCTTAGACTAGACGATTATGTGTCCAAATTTGACCCACAATTTAAAAGGCAAAACATGTTTACAGCTATTAGGAGTTTATATGTCAAAACAAGACACTATTAAAGCTGAAACTTATATAAACCGGAATTTAAATTCTTCCATATATATTATTATACATACAACATAATTGGGTAGAAATGTCCGATTGCTATATATTCCTATACTAAGCTACCCAACCGATTTCAAAATTTAATGGCTTACTCTTCTCTCCTGACTATCAAGATTATCTACTGCGAAGAAAAATTTACTCTCAACCCTTAAAAATGCTCAAAATAAAAAATTCATATCAGCCCAAAACAAATTACGACATTTCGGCCCGTTTCGGGCCTGTGCTTAACTAGTCTCCAGTTCGCCCTCTTTGAACTTTCATTAAATATTTACTCGTCCGGCCAATTCTTTTAATTCAATTGTCTACCTGTCTAATAGTAAAAATAACCTTTTCACTTTAGCAGTTTATAATGTTTTAATTGCACCTACACAATTGAGAAAAACATTTGCGTTTCAATATTTTTCATCCTTTATTTATTAGCTCCAAATTCGATACAATGTTTTCATCAATATTAAATAAAAATTAACTGACATGCATTGATCCTCCCCGATCGGATAATGGGACATAATTGTTTTTTTTATAATGTTGGTTTAGAAATTTTAAAATCCACAGAACGGACCCCACCGACTCCAATTATCAGAGGGCAGCTCGCAAAATAAAAATCAAACCCAAATTAAAGTATCAACATTTTAAACAGGGACACTGATAATGAAATTGACAATGTACAACGACACCATATCCCAGAAGGTGCTTTTCGTCGAATTCTTGAAATTAAAATGGAGGTCCAGATTGAACCCTCAAGGGTCTACAAGCCCTCAGAAGCCTCCTCTCATATTTACCTCTCAACATCCACTTCCACTGAGCCAAAAAAAACCTTGAGTTCTCAAACGAATTAATTAGCAAAGGTAGCAAGGTCAAGGCCACAAAAATCGCCGCCATGGCCAAGCCGAGCATAACCAAGACGAACGGCACCTCCAACCTCTTGTGCAAACTAATGGCCGAGAAACTGCAGAGGACGATGATCCACATCCCACAACTCAAAATCGTGGGAATGAAAAAGTAGAAAAAATCATTGTCGATAGTATTCAAAATTCTCAGCTTCTCAAACTCCCGGTAAACCATTTGAAACCTTAAGGCCCCCCTAGAACCACTTCCAACCTGACCGTCCTTGGACAACACCAATATAATCTTGTTCCGGAGGATGACGGAGATGTAAGCGATGTACGTCCAGAGGATGAGGTTCCGCCAAAGTTCTGCTATCATGACCCCCATGACCATGATCCTCAGCAATCGGATCCCGAAAGTGTGAACCCATTCTTTGAAGTATAAGTTCATCCAGGGGTAGAAGGGGTCCACATTTTCATAAACGGAGAACAACGGGAGACCCGGTGTGGTCAGAACGGATGCGAGGATCATGAAACACACTGCCAGGATTGTTAACCGTTCTGTAATTCCCATTGGGGGTGGGTTTTCCTCAGTGTTTGAAAAATTTTCTGCAAGTATTAATTTTAAACCCCACAGGTCAGACATTTATCTTAGGTTAATACTAAAAAATTCCTGACCTTTAATGTAATCGGCATGTTTCATGACCTCCTTGAAGTACATGATGAACTCCTCAGATTTCCAGAGACTTGTCGATCCCGCTACAGACCCTAGGATCATAACCACCACAAAGAAAACGAGGAGTATGACTTGATACGTCTTGAGGTCTCCTTGAGTTCGAATTGACTTAAAAGAGGCCATGAGGATCAGATAAAAGGTCAATGAGAGACAAGTTAGGGTCAAAGTTGAGAAATAAAAGGCGAATAAAATCTTTTTCTTTCGAGTGGAATGCTGAGGAGTGAGCTTTGAAAATGTTCGGGAACTAGGGTTCCAAATCAAAGGGTACGAGTTCCAGTATTTGTCAAAGATTTTAAAATATAACCCCATAGCTTTCCATATGAGTTCCGGGACCATTTTTAAGGCAGTGTGACTCGGCCACTTGAAGGGATCCTACTAAAATGTGATGACGATGGATCCGTTTGAAAAATGACAACTATTACAAGACTTGCTCATGGAAACTGGACCAACTTCTGTAATTCTCTAATAGACACCGGTTCAGTTCGGTCATTTTCTAATCCTGTTTGGATTCTGGGTATCGTTGCAGAACTATTTAATTGTCGTCATATCTTTTATTTCCAATTTAATAACTCTCTGAAATTAATTGAACAAATTCCACTTACTCAAGTCATTCGGCTTCCAGTTGGTTTTTAAATGAAAGACTTAAGCATTTCAAAATGCCCTAAATACGTACGTATAATAGACGGTTGGGTGACCCCTTTGCCCTCACCACCCTTCAGAATGAAAGCCCATTTTTCCGCATCCTCGTTTGTTTACAAGTTCCCTTAGGGTGAAAAGTGGATCCACCATATCTTTATTTTCAAGTTGGACCTGGGAAAAATTACCTAACCTAACCTAACCGACCCATTTGAAAACTCACCCGTCTCCCCTGACCTTCAAGGTTCTCTACAGGGAACAAAAATTTACTCTCGACCCTTGAAAACTTGTCAAAATAAAAACTTCAAATAAGACCAAATTCAATTACGACATTTTGGCCTGTGTCGGGCCTGTGCTTTACTAGTCTCAAGTTCGTCCTCTTTGAACATTCATTACATGTTTACTCGTCCGGTAAATTGTTTGAATTCAATTGTATATTGCTATATTTATCGATAAAATTAATTTTTTCCATTTAACAGTTTAAAATGTTTTAATTGCGTGTACATAATTGAGAACATTCGCCTATAAATATTTTTATTTGATTAAGATATCCGAAATTTTAAACAGGGACACTAATGATGAAATTGACAATGTACGACGACACCATATCCCAGAAGGTCCCTTTGGTTGAATTTTTGAAATAAAACGGAGGTCCTGACTGGACTCTCAAGGGTCTACAAGCCCTCAGAAGCCTCCTCTCATACTTACCTCTCAACCTCCATTTCCACTGAGCCACAAAAAACCTTGAGTTCTCAAACGAATTAATAACCAAAGGCAGCAAGGTCAAAGCCACGAAAATCCCAGACGTGTTCAAGCTGAGCATAACCAAGACGAACGGCACCTCCAACCTCTTGTGCAAACTAATGGCCGAGAAACTGCAGAGGACGATGATCCACATCCCGCAACTCAAAATCGTGGGGATGAAAAAGTAGAAAAAATCATTGTCGATAGTATTCAAAATTCTCAGCTTCTCAAACTCCCGGTAAATTATTCGAAACCTGAGGCCCCCCCTAGAACCACTTCCAACCTGACCGTCCTCGGACAACACCATTATAATCTTGTTCCGGAGGATGAAGGAGATGTAAGAGATGTACGTCCAGAGGATGAGGTTCCGCCAAAGTTCTGCTATCATGACCGCCATGACCGTGACCCTCAGCAATCGGATCTGGAAAGTGTGGACCCATTCTTTGAAGTATAAGTTCATCCAGGGGTAGAAGGGGTCCACATTTTCGTAAACGGCAAACAACGGGAGACCCGGAGTGGTCACAACGGAGGCGGGGATCATGAAACACACTGCCAGGATTGTTAACCCCTCTGTAATTCCTATTGGAGGTGGTTTCTCGTCAGGGTTTGAAAATTTTTCTGCAAGTACCAATTTTAAACCCCCCATGTCAAACATATATCTTAGGAGGTAGTAATTAATGGCTCCCTTATTAATCTTAATTCTACCCTTAACTATTGACCCCGGAGGTCTGAAAGTCTTTCCTAAATATTTTAGATACTTCACTTATCAATCTAATAAGTCAGCCCAGTAAAAATCTGAATGCATTGTTTGTTTCTATTATCTTTATTTTACTTTCGATTAAAATTTACATTAATAATTCACATCCATACAAAGTCATGGGGGTAAAATTTGGCTTGTGAAGAACCCTGTAACTAAGTCTCTTGCCCTTCTATTCATCTTTGCTTTTTTAATCCTTGTAATTTTAAATATTAACATTTGAATTATCACCATGGGATGATTCTGACTTTGAAGAAGTGGACAGGTATTCAGAAGTAGTAAGGGGTCAATAGTTAAGAGGTAGCATTAAAGTTGATTAGGGGCGCTCTAATAATCACCGTATTTTAGGTTAATAGTAAAAAGAAATCTGACCTTTAATGCAATCAGCATGTTTCATGACCTCCTTGAAGTACATGACGAGTTCCTCAGCCTTCCAGAGACTTGTCGATCCCGCTACAGACCCTAGGATCATGGCATCCACAAGGAAAACGAGGAGGATGACTTGATACGTCTTGAGGTCCCCTTGAGTTCGGATTGTTTTGAAGGAGGCCATGAGGATCAAGTAGAGGGTCAACGATAGACAAGTAAGGGTCAAATTCGCGAAATAAAATGAGAATAAAATCTTTTTCTTTCGAGTGGAATTCTGAGGAGTGAGCTTTGAAAAGGTTCGGGAACTAGGGTTCCAAATTAAGGGATACGAGTTCCAGTATGTGTCAAAGATTTTAAAATATAACTCCATAGCTTTCCATATAAGTTGGGGAACCATTTTTAAGGCAGTATTACTCGGACTTTTGAAGGGATTCTACTGAAATGGAATTTCAATGGATTCGTCCGAAAATGACAAAAGACTCCTGCAAAACTGTATGAAATTCTGTAACCCGGGTTCGGCGCTAGGTCATGGTTGTACTTTCTAATCTGGCTTGTATTCCAGTTATAGGATACACATAACTACTTAATTGTCTCCATATAGCTTTTAATTGCAAGTTAATTACTTTTTGAAATCGATTGAACAAATTTCTGTTGTTCAAGCAATTTGGCTTTCAGTTGGGGTTACTTTTTGCCCTCGTCCTCCCTTTTGCTAAGAGAACTCTTTAGACTGAAATTCCTCTTTGCACCATACCTCTTTTGACTAAGAGTTTATTTTCCATACCCCTTTTTACTAATCATACTGCTATGAATAAAAGTAGTGACTATTTTGTCATGGGCCGGTTTAGACACAGCAGATGGGATATATATATATCCACCTTATAAGACTCCTATACTGTCTTTCAGTATAAATTTTGAAAAACAAAAATTTCAAACTAAGGGGCTGTTCATTAATTACATAAAGCTCGAGGGAAAAGGGGGTCTTAGTTTTTGTTAGAAATGTCACAAATAGGGTGGAGCTCAGAATTTAAACCTTTGGTAAGGCCTGCTACTTTTACGAAGAGTCATAACGAATCTCAGTCACAGCCCTAAATTGCTAATAAAAATGTCGTTTTAATATTTCAGTAAATTCTGTGAACATTCTGTTGTGGGATGGTTGTGGGCTAACGAAGATGCCAAATCCATCGGTGTCCATCCGACAATATTCAAGACTGGAATTACTGGAAAGTGTTCACAAGGGCCTTTACAAATCAAACCCTCATCAACATTGTGAAGGGCGAATTAAGGCTATAATTTGGATATCTCCTACTCTAAATTTTTCAGTATTGGACTGACAATGTTAAATTGAACCAACAAATTACTAGAATTAACGAAACACTTTCAGTCACCCATTTGTTTATTCTTTTTTGGCCAAGAAAAGGAAACCTTGAACGAAACGCTTGATGCCCGTGATGGGCTCTTCTTTTCGAGTCAATCGGACAAGTTTAAAAACATTGATCGTGTTTACGGACAGACGCACAGAGACTTGGTCCTATAAACCCTCAGAGTCGGGCTAATAAAACATAAACATTTACTGTTGCAGTCTGTGGAATAAGCTAGTCAAGAAAAATGATCAAATAAGAGTTGCCCATAATGATACGTT
>JAQFYM010002015.1:0-26757 GCA_034694785.1 Agrenia bidenticulata | reverse complement strand
ACTATATGGTAAATTATGGACAAAAGTAAAGTTGACGCCAGATTAGTGGAAAATAATATAGCTATAACTTCTTGTGATGAGCGACAAGTTATAAGGCATACATCTCTTGTTATTGCACATCAACGAAACAGTCTGGAAAATGATAATATATTTATGTTTTTGTTCTTTAATTACAATGATAACACAAGTATCAAATGAAAATAAAAAAATCCAAGTACGGCAGTAAGAAATTGCATTAGCAATTTATACGTTTTTTCATATATAAATTATTGTTTGGCATGGCCTATCGACCAAAGCTTATCGTTAAAACTAATAAGAAAATGGTACAAAAACTATCAAAAAGAATATATTGCAGCACCAAACAAAAATATACAGTGTTATGGTATTAAGCGTGTCTATGCGTATCAGCGCATATTTTTGCGTATATTTTACAAGCCCTTAATATTAATTTTTGTCTGTTTTGTTTATAATAAAAAAATTTAGCAAATTGCTGTTATTTTATGCGTATTATTATATAGAAGGTATTTACAACTATTATAAATATAAAGCGGGTCAGTTATAACAATTTTTTATATTCGTTTAAACAGATTTTCTGTTTTTATAAGTCGTTTTGTAAGGTTTAAGGTGCTTGTTCATATTATTTTACGATTTATTCGTGCAGAACACACGTTGTATTATATATATTAAATATTTTCTTGCAAACTAAAAATTATTTGTTAATAAGATTTCATCGTTTTTTTCGTAATAAGTATTTTTTTTGTTGTGTATTTCTTTCGTAAATGCGCGTGTATTTTTTTTTATGGCTTTACGGTTTTGTCTTTTTCGTTGAGAATATTAATTTTAATTTCTACGGTTTTTTTCAAAAATATATTTTTTTATAATTTTTTTATTTTATTTTAGTCATCTAGTTATACTTTTTAGTTTATTATTTTACCATGTTGCATTTTAAAAAATTTCTATTTATCAAGGGGGTTTATAAGGTTGTTTGATTTATGTATTTGTAGTTTACGCTAAACTGCGTCTCTAAAGATTTTATGGTATATCTCAAACCACTTTTTTTATTCTTGCACAAGTGCATTTTTCTTATTGCCTCATATAAAAAAACTAAACGTTAACACAGTTCCACAGGTAAGCCCAAGGCAGCATCAAAAAAATTTATGTATCACTTTCATAAAAGATGGAATCCCAAAATAATTAGAGATGCACGTAACGACAATGCGGCGGACGAAACATACAGCAATGACATTTAAAGTAAATGAAATTGTGGCACGCGTAAAAAACAATTTTCAAGCGAATCCGAAATTAAAGGCAGCAGCCTCTGCAAAAAGCGAACTTTAGAAAAAGGCAATTGCCCAGGAGCCCCATCACACAATACGGTAATCGACACGTCATCTTGTATCCTAGTGATGGTCGTAATTAGCAGTTGCTGCTAAATATATTAACGCTTTAGTAAACAAGCATCGTAATACGGCAGGAAGTTTTTTTTATGATTAAGGATATTCCATAAATGTTTAAAAAAACAATAAAAAAGCCAAAATGCTTTTTGTAAGATTATCGGCACGAATATGTTGAAAAGTGCTTATATTTGCTTACGAAACTTTTGTTTATATCACACATAAGACAGTATTTGCAGCTGATGATACTTAAGGAGTACCGCTATGAGTGTTCGGCAACTTAAACCTATTCATATGTGACATTTTGCTAAGTATTTCAATTTTCTATGTTTTATCAAAAAAAAGTGTATGGATTTACACCGCATATTTTATAATTCTGTCGTTATGTACACATTATATTCTTCCATGTTTAATATTGATTTTGAACTAGTAGTAACGCTTTTAATAAAACAAGTTTTGGCTAAATATTTAGGCTGTCATATGGTTTTCCATTTTATCGGATCTTAATGGCGACACAACCAACAACATAAATACTGAAAACACATATAAAACGACCCTGAGTTTTTTCAAATAGAACATAAAATTTTTTATATTAAGTATATAAGCTTCAAAAGATATTATATATAAGTTTACGGCATATAAACCGTAAAATATTATAGCAGAACTGTAAATATAACTTCACGGGAGTCCGTTACTTATATGCACGTATTATTACAAGTGGAAATTTTTTAGGATTTTTGCAAAAAATTCCCAGAAAACCCCTATAATAATTTCTGTACTTTTTGCCTAAATAAAGTATTTATAAGTTAAATACATTGATAGGCGAAGGTAAAAATGTGTTTTCTCATTTATTTGTTTGTTTTTGATTAATTTCTAAAAAACACATTGTAAACCACTAAAACATGTTTGGCAGTACATAATATATAGTAGTAGAAATTATTGTTGCGACTGGTCCAGAAAGCATGATATCAGCACTTTTTTTGAAAAAACAAACGTGTACACAACTACAATGGATTTTTAAACGCATTTAAAAATCGGGATGCATTATATCACCCCAATTTATAAAAAAAATATTTTGCTGTAAAACCTAGTGTATATCTCACATGATTCTGTTATTTAAATACTTCTTTCTGCGAGTCAATGTACAAAAAAAACAAACTTTAAAGAGGATTTAAAATATTGTAAAATAGACAAGTATTTCATTTTTTTACTTTCCATATGTAAAAATTGTTACTTGTTAAAACTTTGTTTTTTTTACTATTTATATGATTTTACGTATGAATTTCGCATATATTTGCTTTTTAAATGCGTAAAGCCCAAAATTACTGCGTCTGTTTTTAGAACGTGATTTTATGCATATATCACAGCGTCTTGATTTTTTTAAAAAATTTAAAAATAAAACGTGCAGAATTTATTATTAACTTTCTTTAAATTCTAAAAATTCTTAAATAAATCTAAATATATCCCGAATAAAGCTAATTACGGATTTTTGGAATTTTTACGATATCAAAATACTCCTAATTAAAACTATACGGAAGTAAGTCACTAAATAAATCAATAATAACTTAAAAAGTGAAACTGTTTTGTAAGGGGCACAAATTCTGTTTTCTCTACAACTAATGCATTCAAAAGATATAATTAATATTTAATTTGAAACGTGTTTCTTCCCAAATAACCTCCCACAATTACAAGGTATCTATCTGCAATATTTTTACAATAGTCGCCGCAAAAAAGCTTTACCTACAAAAGAAGTCAATAAATAGTACACCTTTTATGATAATATACCGTTGAAAAGGATTTTTTTAACATATGTGAATGTTTATTCTGATGTTAAGTATTTTTATAGTGGTATCAAAATTGCATTTTAAATAATGTCTATAATATCACTATGATACAAAAAATGGGCTTTAAAATGTTTTTTATATACTTAATCTACGCCTATATATTTGTAGTTGTTGTTTTTCATTTCAGGATTTTTTTTTTGGTTTAGGTTTTTTTTTTTCACGTTTAAAGTATATTAACTTTGTAGTTTTTTTATAATAACTTAGTCTCTATTGCTGGCATTCTTTTTTTATTATCTTTATTTTGCATTATTGCATTCTTTCTTTTATTTATTGTTTTTAATCAATTTTTGATTTTCGATTTTTTTACTATTTTTAAAAATGTAGTAGTTTCAATGATTACGCACCAACATTCACAAATATCATTCTGGGATCATGCTGTTCGAAATGCAAGTTTTTATACGCTTATGATTATTTCTTTACCCTTCTATTAATGTGATCTTTGGTTAATGATGTCAGACGAATGACATACACATTTTGCTCGGTGGCAAATTGTCGCAGTACTAGATCAATCGAAGACTGATTGTCGTTTGCCAATACAAGCGCAGTGTCGCTAAGTTGCGCCATGGCATAAAATTAAGTTGCCTGTCCGCCAGCTGCGAGTCACGCAAAAATAACACACGTCGAGTCTATGTACAGCGGCGTGTTCCTTTCGGAAAATAAACGTTTTTTGTTCCGCGTGTGTTTTTTAAATATTTTGACTTTTTAACTTTTGTTTGATGTTTGTGTAAAAATCTACTTGTACATAGATTCATGGATACGTAAGTTACTCAATTAAGCGTGTTTAAACATTCACAACAAATAATCTTGAGTAAAGGTTTTTACAAGAATGAAGGTTTTTTAAGTTGTCGAGACATAGGTCGTACCTAGAAAGGGGGCAGGGGGGCTCGGGCCTCCGTTAGAAAAAAAAGTTGCGCCTGAATTTAAGGGGGGTCATTTTTCGGGCAGATATTTTCATTGCAAATAAAAATTCTGATATTAAAAAATTTAAAAATTTTAAATATAGGAAAAAAAAAATTAAGATTTTTCACTTCATAAATCGTGTTTTTAAGCTTATTCTTTTTAAAACACTGACTAGCTCTGGCCTAAAAATATTTTAGGGTACGTAACTGTTGAGACATGCCTTAAGCTTTAAGGGGGTGGAATAACACTCTTTATCGTTATATATTTGTACGCAATTACCGGCTTTATATTTATAGCGTTTTTTTATATTTATAAAAATTTAAAAGAACTAACGTTTTGTTTCCTCTAGAAAAGTGTTATTATAAATGGGTTCGCATACAGTTTTAATTATTTTGAAACAAAATATAAGCTTTAATTTGTATTAAATAAATACTTACAAAAGGGTCGAGAAAATCCAAAAAAAATACGAAAAATAAACAAGCTCGGGCTTGCACAGAAAATGACTAGATAACACGGTTTCTTGTGTAGTTCTTTTAGTTAAAGATGTGGAAAATATATAAATGTGTTTTTTCATGAAAAAAGCCTGCAAATATTTATTATAAAACTTAAAAAAGGCTGAAATGTTTGCAAAATACGCAACTTTATGGTCTTAAAAGCAAAAGAAATAAATATTTAAAATTTATTATATGAAAACTTCAAGTTTAGCAATATCCCAACACGATGAAATGTATTAATTAAATAATTAACATATTTGAAACATCCGGAAAGAGTGCAATAAGTATCTTTTGACATACAAAAATATTGTGATAATTTTGTTTATTATATAAAAAAAGCTGGCATATTGTACATGAACTTAGGTAATATGAAGCTGAACTTTATAAACGCTGAAATAACTGTTTTTTATAGCGGATAAAATAAGCTTTTCATTAAAAACATGTAAACTTGTTTTATGCTAACAAAATGTTTGCAAAGTAGATGTGAGAGATTAATTTTATCTTTGAGTAATGCAGTATTTGTACATTTTTTTGTTTAATTGGTGTAAAAATAAAACAAAATCTTGTGCGGGATGAAGTAACTACAAGTTAGTAAACTACTTTCTATTGCTTTTTTGTAGTAAAATACAAACTTTTTAATTTTACATTATTGTAGATGTAAAGAAAAAAAAACCGTCTGTTTAAAAAAGCTTTTTTTCTTTACTATGCATATATATATTAAAAAACTTGAATTATACAGGCTTGTACCGATGCATTTATCAGGGTTTTTTTTTATAAATTACGGCTTAATTCGTACCTGGATAAAAAAAATAGGGATTTTGTTTTGTAGGAAACATAAACAACAAATTTTTTAATTTCTGTTTGATTGAACTCACAGTTAAGTTATTTTGCACTGGTTGACCAAGGTCACTTGACCATGTAAATATATTCCTAGGTACACTATAAATTTTTCAACTTAGGTGAAAAAAATCGGAGCAAGCCTTAACTAAGATTAAATATGATATTCGTATAATGCGTATAAAAAGCCAGCCTTTTTTTATATACTCACAATCTAAAATTTTGCAAAAAAAAAATTACAAGATCCCTAAATAGCAATAGTGTAAAATTTATAAATTTATCGATCTAAGATTATTTATTTTTAGCGTCTGTTTACAATATTTCGTACATTCCTTAGCGTTATAACGTTGAATAAAACAAACTCATGGCACCTCAATAATTGAATAAAAAAATATTTATTTTTTATAATTAAAGGTTTTACATTCTTTCAGTTTCTGAAATATTATCCTGCTATATATTTTCTATCGTAAAAAAATTGTGTTAGGTGTATTGTACAAAGCTGAACTGCAAATGTCTTTAGGTATATAAACTTATGCAAACATTTGTTTTTCAAAACGGGTTTCTATTGATTTCGTGCCCCGTTTTTGCTTAAAAAATTTTTAAAGAAATATAAAATTGTCGGGGAATAAAGTTATATAGGTTGAAATTTTTGTATGAAAAAAATATAGAAAATCTAGAAAATCTAAAAAATCACAATTAAAGATGAATACTTTACCATACGTAGTCAATATAAAATTTCGACACAACTAATTACATGTACACTTTTTTAGACATATGGCTATACTACATGAACTTAAAATGTACTTTCTAACTAGAAAAATTGATTTTTAACTATTCTAAAATATTTACCTCAGCTTTTAACATCATTTACGAGTTTAAAAAAGTTTTAAAAGCCATTGTAAAAAATTGAAGTCTTGTCTGCTATAAACATTGTAGTTTTTTGTTTTTTTTGCAAATTTAGCTGTATGGGGTTTTCTACACCCAAACGGGTTTCAGTAAACAAGAAATAAATGCGAAAAAAATTAATAAAAATTAATTTTCCATTCAAACCAAGTATTAACCCTAAAACAATCATGAAATCAATATTGTGATATTTTATAACAATTACACTGCCTGCACTAGCTATTATTCAATTGCATGCGTTTTTGCAAATATTTCAGGCAGGATTCATTCAGTTGAGAATATTTGGATTTCATTGTAATTCCTCTTGTTGGATCTATGATATGTTGATTGGCAAAGAGGCGAAAACTTACGTTTTATGTATGTGCTTAAACTAGATCAATTATTTTTAGATCATCAAATATCTAGATTTTCAACCATTGTTTTGTTTCTAATATTCTAGCCACCCAATGAATACAATCTTTGCACTTGCTTTTTTAACAACTAAGTTTTATTTAAAAAAGGAGATCTATCCTCTTTTGACTACTCGGCCAGTATATCTGTGTTCACATCTTAAGCTCAACAATCCATGCACCTAAAACCCGCTTGAGTGTAATTTTGCTGGAAAAAAAAAAATATCTGTGTTGTTTCATCAAAAAATGGTATCTATAATACAAGAGGGTTGTTGTTTTTTTGCCGCACCTACAATAGCTTTATGTAATAAGTATTGTCTCTAAAACCGCTTGTGGCCTTAGATTTTTCTTTTGCGTAGTGATTGTATCTGTGTAAAACAATCAATATACACGTTTTTTACTAAAGATTACTATGATAAATCCTTTTTTTGTATTATTTTAAAGTTATCGCAATACCGATAAGCCCAATTTGACTAAACATGCAGTTATGAATTTGACTATTTTTATTTGGCTTATTATAAAACGACCAAATGTGTTGTTAAATGGCACTGTATCACTTGCCTACTCTACGCAGAGTAATTAAAAACTTAAATACAAATTTTTCTTGATCTTGTCTTATAGTCGAGATTTTTTTGGCAGTTTAGCAAACTATTGCATACGCTGACGCTCTAGAAATATTGACCTAGATCAAGGTATATTATTGTCGCAGTTGTCGATAATGCCATATTTAATCCTTTGGATTTTAGTTAAATAGAAAAAAAAAACGCTTTGTATATTTTATTGATACTTCTAATATTTCACTCGCTTCTTTTTATGCTTTATTTTAAAAAAGTGTTCTAAAACAGGGCATTACAACCGCTACAATTTTGCACCTTGGGCACAGCTTTTTCTACCCTTACGTACAAAGAAAATAAAAAAAAAAACACCACGATGAAGAAGTAAACAGCTAAACCAGCGATTACACGTTAAATGCAATCTGCCAACAGCATACAAAATACAAGTGTTGTGATATATTAGCTAATTTTGTATTTGTCACTCATTTAAACTAATATAACCATTTACAAGGCAGGTAGAAGTACTTAATACGTAGAAATTTTTCACTGTTGTAACAGTAGAGGCACACGTAATGCAGTCGTGTAATAAACGAGTAATTTCTAGACTCATTTTTAGTATTAAATGGTGTCAACAAAAAAATAAAAACTGGGAAGGTCTGTACTAAAACATGTTCGGGTGTAAGTAACTTTATGAAATTCGCAAACTATTTGATTTTTTTGACAAATTTTTATGCCATGGTTTAATATACGCTGATAAGATTTTTAAAAAAGAAAAAGAGTACATTTTTAAGACGCTGAATTACTCGTTTTTACAGATCGTAAGCATAATTGGTTTTTGTTAAAATACGCCGTATACACATATATTTTGTTTTTTCGTAGCGAAGAAATAGATATACCATACATTACAAATCAGCAAAAGTTACATTTTTATTTATACAGTGATTTTGTGACACGCAGTATTTTTTTCGTTTTAAAATCCAAAACAACACAATAAAAAAATTGTAAAATTGTAATAAAAAGTATAAAAAAAAGCGCAATATTTTAATTCAAAATCTATATGTATTGGAAAACATTAAACACCTACATAGCATTTAATTTTGTACGCACACTCTATTTTTACTAGGTTTTTTAAAAGGGAAAGTTGTATCCTGAAAACATATAAAACGGCATAACTTGTTAATACGTATATTTATATTGAAATAGAAAAACCTACTTCTATTTTCCTCTTAAAACTTTAAACCCCAAGTAAAAAAAAACTCTAAACAAATGAGCTGTCTTGCTATAGAAAAACGACCTATATTCTTTTTGTCTATAACACTGAGTAACTATTGCTTATATAGTATTTTTTAGTTAGTCGTTCAAAAGTTTTTTTTTTGTTAAACATTCTATGAAAAATTTAAAAGTTTTACGTGCTATAATATTATGTATTCCAATCGCAAATATATTACTGTTATTAGTGGACAAGAACAAAGTCGTATAGACGCAATCAAAGCACCTGTTCAAACAAAAATATTTACTACAAAAAAATCGATTCTAAAAGTAAGATGTCGAATAATAGGAAGCACTTAAAATCTCTTTTATAAACGCACAAAATATATTTGAACATTATTTACACAAATACAGTTATTTTTTGTATTCTCATAATCTGTAAAGCATTACCATTCTTTACAATTGGTAATAAAACGATCTATTTGAGGTGGAAAGGTTATATGCGGGTTTAGGAAGCGTATCGCAAAGAAAATACTATAAACCGTAAATAACAGCCAATAAATAATAAAATTGTTTTTTTGTAAAATAACGCAACAAAAATAAAATTAATGGTGAGTAAACATCTTGTTGTGTTTTTTATCAAAAAAAAACAAAGTGTAGTATTTCAAACTAGGCTGGTATATAATCAGTGTGCTTTTTTCGTAAACTAGTCTCTGCTTTTGCAGTCTATGCATAAGTGTAAAAAACTTCTTTTCTTTTTATCATAAAAAAAGATAAAATGGGCTAGAATTTTCGTACAAGGTAATAAAAAAAAACAAATTAACGCTTTAAATTTAACGTCGTTGTGCATGATACTACACTGAATTTATATGAAGTGCCTTACTATGTAAACCTTTTTTGTACTTAAGCATATTAAAATCCGAATCACAGTTCTTAATGTGCAGTAGGAAACGGTAAATTTAGAATTCGCCTAAATTTTATAGATATATGTAACATATAAATAGCCGTTGTGAGTTTCATTATTGTTTTGTGCTGTTTTTGCATTTATTTATTTTTTTATTCAAAATTCTGATTTTTTTGGAACTAATTTTTTAGCCCCCTAAAATAATCCTGGAAAATAATAAAATAACAAATGAATCAAAACAAACGAGTAAAGAATGAGAAGTTGTTTATAACGATATATAAGTACATCATAGTCAGCGGCGTAGCCGGAGGGCTGGAAGCAGACGGCAAGTGCCCCTAGAAAAAATTTTGCTTTTGTTTTTTTAGTTACTTTTTTTAAAAAAATGCGAACAAAGAATTAAAAACGATTAAAACTACGGTGATGATAACTGCATAAATTTTTTAAATTCTTAAACTTCATATTATTGGCTTAAAATTTTTAGGATAAAAAAACAAATTTTTTGTTTTTTTAAAAAGATTAAAACAAGAGTAAAGACGTTGCTTATACATACTAAGAAACAAATAACTTTTACAATATTATAGATTTATCTTAGGTTCTGCAAGCATTTTTCATAATACTAAAAAATAAAAACAGGTAAAAATTCACTAACAGGGTTGGCAAGAAAAAATCATTCATGATTTCACTACTGATTGCATCAATAATATAAATCAACACATTCTTGCATGGTTTTGGCAAAAAAATCAAATTGTTAATTATTAATATACTTGTATAATTTTGAAAGAGAAAAAGCCCTTTTAATGATATATTTTACATTGGAACTAGTTTTTCATGTTTTCTTGTATGCATGTAATCTTTGTATTTCTTTTTATATAAAACTACCAAAAAAACGATTTTTTTGGGGCAAATTAGAATAGCGTTCGGAAATTTTCCCTCGGAATTTGCTTCCAATGGAAATTTTTATTATATCTTTCCAATAAAAAATTTCTAAAGAATCTTACCTTGGTCTCAAATATTTCCAATGGAAAAAAATCTTCTCATAGGAAAATCAATACTGAACAAAAAATAAATCCATGGAAATTATTTTTCCAATGGAAATTCTCCAACGCCCCTTTGGTAACTGATCTTTAGAATAAAAGATAAAGCAAAGGGCGACTTTTTGCAGGGTAAGAAAAACTTAAACCATAGTTGAACGAATTAAGGCTAACATTTAACCATTTACGTGAAATTTTTATTACGAAACATTATTTTTTTTTGTACATTAGAAAAATTCAAAACAATCCAATTTATTGATTTAAATCAAAAAAATATGATTTTTTACTTTTTTTGAGCAAATTTACTGAGTTGTTCCATCTTTGTTTACCAGCTTCTATAAAAGTTTTTTTTTTTAAAGAAAATTAAAAATTTTTTATTTTAACATTTTTTTGATGTGTAAATATTTAGACGCACTACCATATATGCAAATTTTTTGAACTAAGAATTTTGTTTTACTGCCAATGCTAACAAAAAAATAAAAACGTCTGTTTTATTTACGATAATTTTTTTTTTTTTAATTTTAACCTCAACGCGTAACCTAAGTGTTACTTTATTTAACGTAAAAAGGATTTGTAAACACAAATATAAACTTTATGCTAAATTATATCGTTGCAAAATACAAATAAATATGAAATTCTGACGATAATCGTATGTTGTAACGTAAAAAGTTACAACCAAACATTTAAAAAATGGAAAAGCAACAGGAAAACATTTAATTTATATTGCTATATTAAGGTAATATTTTTTTTTTATTTTTTTACTAAAACGCTGATCTTTCCTTGTTCTAGTGCTGTTTGCATGTGGTTGTGAATTTTTGCGTAGATAAGAAACGCACAAGGTCTACCACCGAAATATATTTACAAATGAAAAATTTTTTAAACAGCATAAAAAATCTTTTAATATCCCTAATTATAAAAAAAACGACTACAGGTCATTTTACTATAAAATACGCGACAGTGAAAACACAAGCCCAGATAAAAAAAAGGTTTTAGACCAGAAGTCTCATAAAAACGCCGACATTGTTGGTTACCAACCAAATGACATATTCGCGTGTCGCAAAAAAAATATGATCTAGTCTAAACTTGCAATACATTGCACACAGGTGCAGGTCAGAGGCGTAGGCAGGAATTTGGAAAGGAGCGGTAGTCTGTATTTTGTCATTTAAAAAAAGCTACCAAACATAATTTTTACTTATAAATATGTTTATTGTGTATTTTGTAAAATTTGCGTTTTTTTATTTTTTTAATTCGAATTTTTTTTTCATAAAATTGAATGCACCAAAAAGACCCCCCGGTTAAATTCTGGCGCAGAAAAATTTTGCAAGGAGGGTTCATATGTCCCCCGTCTCCCCTAGCTACGCGTCTGGTGCAGGTAGAGGCACTAGTACCGCTTTGTCTATGCAAACAGGCCTAAAACAGTTGCCTGGAGATAAAAAGTACAAAAAACGGAAAAGTACACCAAGATAAGAATAGTGTATAGAGTACTTCTGCGGTTAATCAAAAAATACAGTAAAAGATTATGTAAATTAAACAACAGATTTAACTGCATATAATGTTAGTATCAACAATTGGTTTGTAGATCAACATACACTTTTGTTAGCTGTAATGATTAAAACCAAATTGCGTTGTTTTCGGCAAGCATGGCTTAATAATTTACATTGGCATGCCTATTCCCACGTAAAGCATGCAGCATTTTGTATGCAGTGGCGAAGCCACAGAAACAGCAGGGCGTTTATCTATACTTTTAGAAGTTACCCTATATTTGCTGGGGGGATCTTTTTTTGTGCAGACATTTTGTATCAAAAATAAAAAAAAATTTTTTTAATAAACATTTTCGTAAAAAATCTAGATTTGCGACAAAAAGAAACGTCTTTTACAGCCATATTTGTAATAAAACTCTACGGTCTCTGGCTACACGAAAATCCTGGCTGCGCCACTGTTTGTAAGTATTGTTTATTTGTATGACAAGTATATAGAACGAACTATATAAATACATCGCTAGTTATTTAAACGTTTTATAGTTATACGCAGAGACACTGAATAATATATTATTGTTACAATATATTGATAATATATTGTTAAAATATATTTTTGTAAAGGTTACAATTTTTACAATATACTTTTGGACGCTAGTGGGTACCGGGTAAAACCCGAAAATACGTATCTTTTGCCTGCGGGTGAGAAGGAGAAAAGGATTTCGGGTCTTTTTTTTTGCAGATACTAGTGCGTAAAAAACATTTTGTTAACACAGAGCAATAGCAAATCTTAAAATTTTGTTACCAATGTTTAAAGTGATGTGAATATCATTAGTTAATGCAAATGTTACTTTTTTGCCTTTTAAGAGTCATCGTATAATAAAAAAAGTGCAAAAAACCGAAAAAACTGCATTTTCGCTTTGTTTTCTGTGTAATAACGCGATAATAGGCATGGTAACAAAGGGTAAATTTAGCTTAAAACAATAATATATTGTAAATACTATTTATTTTATTATTTCAAAAAATGTACAAGCAATATAATAAATAATATATATTCTTCGGTCTATGGTTACAAGTACGCCATAAAATAGTTAAAGCGGCGCCAAAAGTTGTCATTGCAATGGAATTAAATTATTTGAGCTACACGAGTTATAGAATAGTTGAGAAAAAAGAAAAAAAAACTGATTTAATTGTTGATTAGTATAAATCTAAAAGGAACAAAACTAGAAAGCAATTAGTGCCAATTTTGCAAACAAGTAAGACCTTAATAGCGTCAAAAATTGCTTTGCGGGGGCATTGTAATAATGGAAAACTGATTTCTACGACAACCACAAAAAGATGAAAAAATTTTTTATATTTATTTAAAAATACGGATGTGCAACAGTGATGTGCCACTGCAACAGAATGGTCAAAAAAGTATACGCAAAGCCTTTTTCTAGTAAGTTGCGGTCACAAAATAAAATTATTGGAATATTAAGTACATTAAACAAGAAAAGGATAGTACAAAAACTACAGAAAGGCAGTTTCTACCCACCAAAGCTTTTTTGAAGTCTATATTAGTGAACAGAAGCAACTGTCGACTACACAAGATAAATTTCTATGAATACGATGACATTGCACAAAGTTTTCATACAAATTTTTATATTACTGATTGTACTGTGTTGTAATGGTACCTTTTATATGTAATATTACATAGTGCTTGCACAGACCTAAATTAGTGCGCGGGCAAGGAAAATAAACAATGGCACCATTGTCACGCATTATGAATTGTGTTTAGCAAATATTGCACGAAAGTATGAACGCGCATTAAAACGCGTCGTATAAGCCACGAACAAACTACCTGTGTACGATTTAATCTGAATGGACAAGATACTGAGTGGTAATGTAGAATTTTTACCAATACTGGTCTGTTTTTTTAAATTCGCCTAGAGGAAAAGCAAAATTTACAAATTAACATTAATCAAAGTGGCAGACATACAAAAATAGAACCTCAAAGGATTTATAAAAACAATGTATATTATTGGCGTGAGGCGCTTTTTACAGGCCGTAAATCTTTTCTAAAAATCGTGATATCTATAGATATGATATTTGTTAAGCAACTGTTGACATATCCATACACATTTGCAATCTCCAAGAGTCATTGCGTTTTTCATTTTTAATTCATTATCAATAGTTAATCATTCTCTATCAAAATCATACAATATTAGTATAGCACTACAAAATCCAAATGCTAATCTTGTATAAGCATTATTGAAAAAGAATATCTGTGCATATGATATATAGTTTACAAGGAGCGGCAAGTTGCAGATTATGATAGGGTTATTTTTTCTTGGCGTACAAAGTGCGGTGCTTGTTTACTTTAACTGTCTTCTTTTTAATACAGCGGCATTAATTTGTTTCTTTAATTTATAGAAACTAAAATTATGTCTGATTAACAAAGACGACAGTCAATGTAAACAAGCGCCGATGTAACTAGAGATGCTGATACATACGTAGGTTTTTTTGATATGCGGGAATCCATGGCAAAAGGTTACTGTAAAAACACTAACGAAAAATAATACACAGATATCTTATGTAATCTAACTGGTGATTTTCTGTCAAAATCATTACAAAAAGATTTAACAGAATATATACAAGAGTTCAAATGTAATACATAGTATACGATATGATGACAATGACAAAATGATACTTGACATGAAATATGTAATCTTTTTAAATTCTACAATGAAGATTTTATAAGTCAGAGAATATTTGTCGCCGCCGAAAAGATCAGTAAATAAAAAATTGGAACCATCAAAAAAAGGAACATGTCGAAAGTTGCTTTGAATGCTTTTATTTGTATTGAAATGGATATCAACCTTAAATATTCGTTTTTTTTCGGATAATAGCTTTTTGTTTTGCCTGTTGTTACTATAGATGCACAACGTTTCTTTTTGGCATTAAAATTAAAAAAGAAACACTTACGGAAACTGCATTTCGAAAAACAGATTAAATAGGCTAGCAGTGCAATCTATCCATCAACACATTGACATAAAAGACGAGGAAGGAATTGAGGTATTTCTCTCAATAACACAAAAAAAAAACAATTTTTAATTAAACAATACAATTTACAAGTGTTATACTTAATATTAAATAATAATAAAAGGATTAAAGTAAATATTTAGCAGAAATCACGTTAAGAGCATATAATTTGTTGGATAGTTAACAAATTTAGTTTTAAAAGCCAAAGACCTCTATACTTGTAAATGCAATTATGCCTTAAAAGAGTTTTGATTGCGGAAGGATCTTCGTTACAAAGCAAATTCTCTTTTTTTAATAACACAAAAAATCTTCTTTGAATTACAATCAACTTACAACGAAAATCACAAATATTACATATATTACCGGGGTTGGTATTATGTGAAACAATTTTTCCAATTCCAACACTACAATCGAACCAATTCGAATGTTATCATAAAAAATAACGGATAACGTATAAACCTGCATACCAAACCCTGGGAAACTGATTTTTTGTACTTCTGTACATTAATCTTATTGTTTATGAGTTGTAAACACGAGAATTTATTTGACTTACCTTTGTAATAATAAAATATGTAAAATGGTATACAAAAATACTTTTTAAAATTTTTTACTAGTAAAAAAGTAAAAATCTTTAAAAAAACTTGGCATTTTGCGGATTGATTAAATATTGTTTATTTAAACTTTTTTTTTGTCAAAAATTTTTTTTTTTTTTAGAATAAAAACGTCGGTATTGGTTTAAGGAACACGATTTTAATAATTTCCGAGACACAAATCAAAGAATAAATGGAACTTTTATTGGCGTTCTTTTTGTACCATAATACCTTTTATTTTATAATGCAGTAGGTAATACTTTATATTTTTACACCCAGTAAAAAAAGAGATTAATTCTATGTAAATTTTTATTTTTTAAAGCTTTACAAAATATAAACTTACATAAAAAAATCATTTTTCAATGCCTATGGCCTCTACAATATCTTACTGACAAGAATTACCAAAACAACAACATATACATATGTTGCAATCCTTATATCGCTTTAATAGCAAATGGTTAAAGGCTCTACCACAATAAAGCCTTCATACAGGTACAAGTTTCAGTAAGGACATTTTTTTATTATAGTGCAGACAGTTTTAGATAAAAAGAGAACAAAAATAAAAACCATGTCCTTAAATATAAAAATATTACATAGGGTTTTATTCCTGAAAATATCTTAAAAGAATGTATTTTTACAAACAAAAATCCCTGAAACTTCAGTCATTATATTCCTAGGCTCCGAAGCCATTCTCGCCTACCCTATACTAAACTCTATATTTAAACCATTTAATTTCGTGTTATTGCAGTAAACTAAAAAAAAAAAACGACCTGGTACACATTTATGCATTTATACTAGTATCAGTAGCAAATTCACCTGATTATGTTTTTAACATATTAAATTCTATATTCTTAAAAACATAGATCTACCAATATTATATTCGGGCTTTTTAGAAAAAATATTATATACGATAAGTCATTTTTGTTATATTAACCACGTTTTTTAAAACTGTCAACTAATCTACAGGCTCTAGATTCTGCAATGTAGTAGAAAAAAAGTTATGGAAATTAATGCGACGGTTAACAAAAACTTGTTTTTAGCCACAATTGTAATTTGAATTGTATTGAAGACGTCAAAAAACTGTACTTTTAGGCTTTGTATAAAGTTCGAGTCAAGATATAGTTTTTTTTACGAGTTAAACTTTTTTCCCATAAAAAAACCACCCCCTATTATTCTAATCTTTACGGATCAATCTTTCAATCTTTAACATTCAAAACTTTTACATGCTGTTTTCACGTATAAAAAGTAAAATTTTTTGGATATAATTATATCGAAGGCCACACTTTAAAAATTAAAACAATAATTTCTGACATATAATTTTTTTTACGACCGTATGTAATTGCAAGATATTTTGGTACCAACCAATTATATTATAAAGCAGTTGTTTGTCAGATAAGCCTCCGAACTGTGTTAATCAAGTAAGAAGAAACATGAAATCTACGAATCTACAACCCATCTAATATTTTACTTTATTTGTTTATACACCTGCATCGTAAGATTATACTTAAAAGGTCATTGATGACAGCTTTTTTGTTGTTGAAAAACTGTTAAGAATAAGTAAGCATTAGCGGCAAGAGTAAATGTCAAAAACGACTAAACAATAAAAAATGTTGTAAATAATATTTTTTTATAGTTGTTTTAAAATGCACTTATTTACTTTGGCAGCGCGCAAAATTGACTGGCTAGGGTAAAAATAAATAAATGCGTAAAATTGACTGACATGAAATTTTTAAAGATGTGTTTTTTAAACTTTATAAGTCAAAATAAAATCAAAAAATTTATATTACATTGATAATTGTGGTAAAATGTAGTTCGGTCCTCACCCTTTATTTAGGGCAGAAAGTTTGTATGCAAATACAAAGTTTTTACAAAATAAAATGCGCAAAACGTGCAATAAATGCGTAAAAGAGCTGTAATATATATAAAAAACCCTACCTCTAATCAAAACCCTAATAACCTAACCTTAGACTACGTCGACACAGATACATTGAAAAAAGAATGCAGGTAAATATACTTTAAATACAATTATTGTTTATATTTACATTTTGAAACGTATTTATAAATTTAGTTCGGGATTTTTTATACCATCTTCATTCCCACCTTTAAATTGCGGCAACTTTTTCTTCGCCATAAAAGAAGGTTAGGGACTAAGCTACATTTTACTACAACTATAGATGGCAGTTAAATTTTTTAATTTTATTTTGACTTACAAAGCGCAAATAACACGTCTTTAAAAATTTTATGTCAGTAAATTCTACGCATTTATTTATTTTTACCCCTGCCAGTCAATTTTGCGCACTACGGTCAAAAACGACTAAATAAATAAAAAAGTTACAAATAAATATTTTCTTTGAAGTTGTTTTAAAATGTACTTATTATCTTTGCTGGGTGCAGGGGCGGATTTACACTTTAGGGGGCCCGAGGGGCACTTTTTTTTCGGGCCCCCTTTGTATTTTTTGCAAATTTTTTAGTGATATGCAGTGATAAATTCAGTTTTAATTTTTTTGTACTGTTGCAAGTTACTTTTAGATTTCAGCTTATTTTATCAAAAAAAAAGTATTCTTTTTTTTGGCGTATACTCAAAAAAATATTAAAACGTAAAAACATAGAATAACATGAAGGTATAAATAGAATCCGTTATATAAATACGGCAGTTTACATAACAAAAACTGTAGTTGGCAAGTATTTTGGCTCTAAACAAATGTAAAGATCATTTATAAAGGTGGCTAGATAATTTACCTTTTGCTTTTATAATGGCTAAACAATACAGTTTTACACAATTAATCAAAAAAACGTACACCATTAGTCTTACTAGATGTATACTGTTTGTAGCATTAACAAGACTTTATAACACCTTTCTTTGTAATAGCACACAACCTCCTAATAAAGTTGTCAAGAAAACTTTAAACGCAATTCCTACTAAAAAACTTTTTAAATGTATTTATAACCTAGTTAAGTGTATAACTATGTAAAATCCATATATAAAATAATAGATAGACTTGCAATGAACTCGTGTTTTTTGGCCTCTTCACGTATATAGCGTCTACAAAAGTTAATCTAAAATACTATAAATAAATTATATACATTATTCAAGTATATAAATCATAAAAAAAACAACCCTAAAATAACCATTTTGCATTCGTTGTAAAGTTTTTTTTTGCAAAGATATATGTGTATAGTTTCAAATAGTCTAGTGAGCACTGCTTGCAACTATACAATAATTTTTAAGTCATGCATTATAGATATGATTATAAAAAAGCGCATAATACTTCCTGTGCGCGAAAAAAAGCTTAAACGCTTTTTCCATGCGGGTTATGTTAAAAAAAGTCAACGTATTTATTTTTGTTTGTAATTTTGGTTGCTATAAATTTGGATGACTTAAAAAAAAAAGTATTATAATAATTAGTAAAAATCAATAAATGCGCATAGCTTATATGCTAGAAATAAAATTCTATAAAGTAGTAAAAGCTATTATATTTTTACTTAGCAAACTATCATAAATACGCGTATTACAAAATCTCGAAGTTTATGTTTAGAGATTTTGCTAAATTTTGCACAAATATTGCAAAAAAATGTTAATTTGAATTCTAAGATGTAAATTAATCTTTTTGTCATACAAAGCTTTTTTTTTGTACTCGCATAAATATAGGTCACGGTATTTTGTTATTTTTACACAAAAAAAATTCCATTCAATTTTTTTTTGGGGCCCCCTAAACCGGGGGCCCTGGTGCCCATGCCCCCTCTGCCCCCCTTGAATTCGCCCTGGCTGGGTGTAATTTTTTATTTTACTAAAAATGTTATGGGAATGCAAAATTAATTTTAGGCCTAATTTATTTATGTAAAATATCACGTCAGGAATGATTTAACCGCTAAAAAAATAATACGATATATTTTTGAAGCCTACCGCTGTTTGTTTTAACCTATATTTTTTTGTAATAGCTCATAGATACTACTAACAATGCAAACATAATTTTTGCACACTAGAAAGAAGCAAAAAGCCAATATCATATTTACACGTAGATGCCGTATGAATATTGTATCTAAAGATCTGTATAAAGACGCAACCTGACGTATAAGGATGGGCTGTTTGCATAAATAAGTACCGTTTTTATGTGGCTACTGTACTACGTGGCTTTTAAAGTTGTTTTGCTTGTCACTTTACACACGAACTCCAAACATATATAGGACGTGTATTGAAATATAACTAATGACTACTATGAGAATTAGAAATTTCATTTTTGTATAGATGAGCCCTTTTGAAACAATTATATTTATTCATTTTAAAATTAATATGTGTGTTTTGTCAATTTTCAATATCTTATCGTGGGTGGCAAAAAGTGTACGCGTTAACTTTTTACATATAGTATACGCGTTTACTATTTATGGTTTGTTTTCACAATGTTGACTTTTTACACCTTTCGTCTGTACAGTAGGTTAGCCAGAGAAGGAAGGTTACACCACCCATCAGAAAAACATAGGCCTGAATTGAAGAGGGCATTTTTTTGTGCAGATATTTTGTTTTTTTTAAGGATCTAATAAAAGTTGAAAAATGATTTTGTTATAAAAAAAATTATAATGTTTAAAACGCCTAAAATATGGGTTTTGGCATATTTTTCAACAATACTGACTACACCTTGTCTCAAAAATGTCTGGCTACGCATTTGCGTCAGTATGAAAATATATGCGAAAAAACGCGACAAATATATGTTTAAACTAAGAAAAAAAATAAGTTAGAAAATTGAATTCCATAAAGAAATTTGTCAATATTATAAAAAAAAATAATGTAAATTGGTCAGTATTAGGACTATAAATTCATAGAAAAATTGATACAAGCGGCTTAAATATAATTGCTTCCGATTTAAATTTATAAGCACTGTAAAAAAACGAAAAATTATACAAAAAATTAATGTAGTGTTTTAAAACGATATAGATGTGCAACCTGTAGAACGAAAAAAATAATGTATATTTATATTTTTTTAGAGATAACTTTTTATAAGCCACTTATTTTAGTATATGCAAAAAAAACAAGAAAAAAAAACGGTCGCATATTATATAAAGGTAAAAACAAAATTTTTACAGCTATCTATATTTGCAAGATTATTTTATTTGTCTTTCAAGTTACAGCTTCTTTTTACTACAATTTTAAGCTTAAAATGTTGTATTTCAGGCATTTATATGGCAGCAATATAAGTAGGATGTATTAATGCAGTGTTTTGTACTAACATTTACCGTATAATTGAATTTTTCGTAGCTGATGAGAGTTCTTATTTTTTGAATTTTTGAATAGTTATTATAGGATAACTTTTAATAGTGCACTATTTTGCATTTTTGTTTTTTTTCAGCCCTTATATATAAACATTTACCAATACACTAGCGAATTTAATATTTGATTTTACATCACAAGGTGTGTATGTTCGTGAATCTATATCAAAGTTTGATTGTTTACTCTGTTTCATACTGCTAAGGTTTTTTAAGAAAATATAAAATAATAAATGATTATTTATAAAAAAACTGTTTGTATACCTGTAATTATTGCCTTTAAAAAACGTTTCCTTTTTCATCAAAAATCTAAATCACGTTCTATCTATCTAAATCGAGGGACTCAAACCCGTACGGTTATAACAAAACCTAAACTTTCCTTATAGGGATGCATAAAACTGCATTACATAATTTATTAGAAAATAAGAATATATTTTTCTGGTTGACATTTAATGCCCGATCTTTTGCAGCGACGGGGCACGGGGGAATACTAGGTTGGCCGGTCTCTTCTTCTCCTCACTGTATAGCTATTTAGTCGTATCGAAAGGATTTGATTATAATTGTATTTTAGGTACGATAGTTCAGGTATAAAAATGTGTTTAAACAGTGTTCTATAAATTCAGCATTGATTGATATCTGTTTTATAAACACGTTCTGGTTTACATTAAATTTCTAACAAATTTTTCTTAGCAGTCAAAATAAATATGCTGTTCATATAGAACAAATTACTGTAAATTATCCTCAATCGCACATTTAAACATATGGGTTTGCAACTACATCATAATTATTAGTCTACACCTACTGGTAAAAGTTTAAGCATTATTTTTGCCTCTTTATGTAAACGATGATTAAAAAGACAAGATATCTATATAATTACGTTTATTACTAATATTTTGCAATTCTCACGTTGGTCATCGTTTACATTTTACTATCTGAGAGCCTTCGTTTTGATTCTTCCTGTTGATTTTATATACGTCAAAACAGTGACGTAGTTAGGGGGGCAAGTGCCTTCCTAAAAACAAACATTGCTGCAGTATTTAAGGATGGGGGTCTTTTTCGTTGCTTAAAAATATATTCTCTTTTAAATTGGTTATTTTAAATTTTCTTAAATTTTTTTACAAAAATAAAAAATATGTTTTTTGTAAATCTAGCTTGATTATTTTGTGTGCCCCTGCCTAAAAAAATCCACCCTACGCCACGTATCATAAAGCAGATATTAAACTGGAAAGTAATAATTATAACTAAGGGCAATCATAAATGAATTTTTTAAATGCAAAAAAATGCAGTTCAAAGCAAAAAAAGATGCATTTATTACTAAAAAAAATGCATTTATGAATATTCATTCCAAAATAAAAACTGTAGAAAGCATTTATATCGTCATTTTATGTTGTTTTTTTTTTGTTGAAAGCAACACGCTTTAACTATACTTTGTTCTTATATATTGTAACCTATTCATTTTCACTATACAAAATGCATTTAAAAAATGCTTTACTATAAAACAAATGCATTTATAGGCACGAAACTGCATTTATGGCTAGTATAAATACATTTGAACGCCCCTAATTATAACACAAGTGATTTCAAGATTGTTGTACAATCTATTTGTAAGTGTGATTAAGGTAGTTATACCATTCTTGAGCAAAAAAAAATAGCCGAAACATTGGCATATAAGTGTGGATGGCAATCAAGTATGCTTTTTGTTGTATGCTGCATACAAAAAAATGTATGCAGCATAAAAATACTGTACGCAAGTCTAAATATAAAAGAAAAAAACATGTTTGAAAACATGTTATTAAGGTAAGCGATACAAATATATTTTTATATTTTGTTATTTTTATTGGCATTCTGTCATCGGCCAATATTTGTTTAATTGCAAAACATAAAACTTTTCACCACATACGATGTCAACGGCGTGTAGTTAGATATCCTGGCTCTATATTTGAATTTTAAAATAGTAAATTTTTGCAAAAAAAAAGTATCTGGGGTGTCTGGTGATTTGTTTTATCTTCTTGTTTTACATTCTTCGTTTTGCTTTTTTAAAAAAATTCCTTAATTATGGCTATCACATCTTGCCCGAATATGTATTAAACTAACGCTTTTACTAAAAAAGCCGTTATGAATACATATTTTTGTGCAATTAATAGATTTTATTTGATTTCCATAGTATCTATTGCCATTATGTTTGCTTATCGGCGCCTGTTTACTTTTAAGGAGTACAAATATTCATACCTCGCGAATTGAATATAAAAAAAACAACTCACAAATTGGTTCCATGTTCCCCAGCATACTGACTGGAAACGGAGGTAATGTTAATAAAAGAAAACTTTATATATTTTTGTCGATTCTTGTTAAAATACTCACAAACGTCTTTAATGCTGATATCATTTTTTTATTTTTGGGCTGTATCTTGAATCAGTTCAGCCAGATTGTCATTGCGTAAGCTAAAAAGAAGTAGAATGTTATGCCGATGACTATATTTTCTATAATGTCTGCCTTGTTCTTATAAGTTTGACATCTATCACTCCTTAAAAATCCGAACATGTTACCATTTAACTATTATTATCTTTTTAGTTTACAGCATAATTCTTTAAATACACTATCTCCTCTCTTTTGACATCGTCGAGCTCAGCTATTTAAAAAAGGAAAGATTTTCACGCACCATCAGCTCGCAATGTTTCAATCATATTTACAAATTTAATTTGTGATACTCGGGCTTGTATCGAACTTAATTTTAAAAGTAGATGTGCTTCAAAATTATATTTTGTTACATTTTTGTATCGAAGTTCTTTGAGAAAAAACTGGCCGGTATGCTTTTCTAGAATATAACTTTTTTATTTGAGTATTTTGTAATATTATAGTAATATTTTTTCATCAACCTTTTTTATTGGTATATATTTGACAGTTTTTTTACTAACAAATGTCTTTTAGAACTCCTCATTACAAATATCACATTATGGAAGAGCCTGACTAGATTATGAGTCAATCTGTATGCTTTTTCGCATACAGATGTGCATTCATTGTTTGTACAGCGTGTTGTACGAGTATATTTAGCCTTTTTACAATGCAAACACCTATATTCATCTACATATTTTACCTTTTACCTTTGATATTTTATTATTATTTTAGACAAATTTTATATACTGAAATGCACTGTTTTTTATTGATTCTTTTTCTTGTCTCACTATCTTTGCTCATCGCTAAGGTTTTTTGCATTAATTTCAAACCTTGTCGTCTATTTCACCGTGCGGTTCGTTCAAATTCTATTTTTTGTTTTGTAATTTTTCTCTTATGTATTTTTCTTCGAAAACTTTATCAATTTGTATTTTTTTATACCGGCTTTATTTGTATCATTGATACAAACCTGTTTAACATTCGCACTACATAAAAAATGCAAAGCGCAAATAATTGATCTACATATAAATCAAACTCTTTTTGTATATCATTGCTGTTCATATTATATTCTTGTTTCATATTAATATCTAACTTAATTCTTTCCTCCGTCCTACACTGTGTATTTAAAAAACAAACTTCAATATTTTTCTGAGCAATTTACCCAAAAGAGAAGCAAAAATCATCTGAAGTATTCATTTTTCTGTGAACTGGTTTTTGTTGTCTGTTTAAACGCCTAGTTTTTGGTCCAGAGTTATTTTTTTTTGAACATTTTAATGGATTCGAAAACGGATATAAAAAAAGAAAAATAATAGTGTAATTTTTTTGTCTTTAAAAACCTTTGTTATATTTTAAAACTTTCTCCAAACTATTTTTTACGCAGCATACAAAATTCCCACCCCTACATATGCGAGATACAAGTGTGTACACAACCAGTGAAGACGATCGTGAATCGACAAATGAATATGATAATAAAAATGTAATATGTGGTGTTAAAGCAAAATTAAAAACTTGTTCTGATATAAATTTATGCATGAAAAAAATGAGTCAACATAGATAAAAGGTAAATGAAAAATTGGAATAAAAAATAAAACTAAACCAGACCCATTGCCAAATATCAAAAATAAAAAAAGCGCAGAAAGATCTTTGTAGCTGCATACAGAATTTTTTTAGGTAAAACTGATAATATGGTCGTATGCAAGGCGAAATATCTACTATTTAGCTGCGCGAATGCAGACATATGGTATTACAAATCTTACTTTAAGAGCAAAAGACACATTAGAAATGCGGTAGAATATACATAAGCTAAAGACAGCCAGGCAATCCCAAGTACACCCTTATTTTAAATATTGTTTAATCGTAAAATAACATAATTGGATGATTTTAAAATTCTTTCATTAAATAAGCTTAATGAAAAGTAAGTTATTTATTTTTGACGGACTGTTTACAAAAAACTGTTTTTGTTCAGAATTGCACTACAAAAAAATATACGTGGAAATTTTGATATTAAATATAATGAATTTTAATCATGGTTTCGTTAAAACATCTTTATTATATTATGATCGCTGAATTTGTCTACCGTTCTGAGAAATTTTTTTAATATACTAATTGATTAGGTAAAAGAATTTTACAGTACAAAAACGGCATATAAAAATTGCTTTTGATTTAAAAAAATGTACAGCCAAAAAATCTCTAAGCAGCTTATGCTTCTGTTTCGCAAAATAGTACTATCTGTTAAGTATATTTTTAATTAAGGAAGTAAGCCTCGTTCAAAGCCTCTAATTGGGTTTCATATAGCTTTTAGTTCTAGCATTTGTACCCAACTTTGTCATGGCAGTTACTTATGTCCCGTTCACATTTTTATGCAGTTTTTTTACTGACAAGTTACCCACAATGCTGTTTGTTTTTTATGATATTTTTAACGAAATTTTAAGAAATAAATCGAAGAATGCAAATTTATAGCAATTTACTAATATTAAATCACGGAAAATGGCTTTTGATACCCGCTGGGTACTTGGAAAAATATCAAAGCATCATTATATCAGAATTATAGGCTATTAACTCTTTTTAAGAAGCAACTTGATAAAACGCAGAACTCAAGCATTTTTTTTTTCGTAAAATTTAAAACGCACTTTTGTCAGCTATAGAGTAAAGCAAATTTCAAAACTGATAAATTTTTAGAAGAGGATGGATTGAAAATCTCTGAGCAAAAAAATATGATTGAAGAATACTAGGCAAACCCAAAAGTGAAATAATATGCAATAAAAACATACCAATATAGGAACGAACCCAGTTTACAAGCTTGTTGCAGATGAGAGTTTTTAATATGCAATAGCATATGTTGTTCTTGATATAATTACTTAGTTATTTTTTTAAGATGAAAAACAACAGTAGTTATCGTTTTACTGTATTTAGCGTTGTGTAGCAAATATAAATATTTTTATTATATCACATAAATTAATGCCGACATTAAGAAAAAGAAATACAATATCCGATAAGCGAACAATATTAAACTAACAAAGCTAAAAGAACTGCAATCTTTGTCTGATAGCAGCAAAAAAGGAAATCTATCCAGTAATGATAGAATGATGGTGGGCAAAATATAACAAATACGAAGAGGTAAAAAGAACAAAATCAACATCACAAAAGGGCTGAAAAGCAATTATAGTCAAAATTAAGACTACTTGCTTGAATTTTTATTAACAAGAAGACATGGAAAATTAGTTTGTAGTAGTAAGACAAATAATTGAAAACTTACGGGACTTAACAATAGATTGAAATCACGAACTTTATAAACTAACAGAAATATAGAAATAAATTTTTAAATCGAAACGATCTTTTTATTCACGTCCTATAAAAACTGTTAAACAAAGTGAGACTGAGATATCTACCTGAATGAATATTTTCGATGAACGATTGGTATGTATAGAACAAAAAGAAACCTTTAATAATTTACTAAATATAGCCCAAACCGAAACCGAAGGTGGAATACACCCCAAATCAAGCATTGAATATTAGGACTTCTATCGGTGTATGTAGAATCTTATAATAGCATGACTAACGT
>JAQFYM010002014.1:0-26760 GCA_034694785.1 Agrenia bidenticulata | reverse complement strand
TTCACCTTACCCCCCCCCCCCCCTCACGGAGCCTTTGGTTGCTTGTAAAAACTATAAGTATAGATTTTTTTTTGGATTTAAAACAGCAAAAAAAAATGTTCCATGTGCTAATTAGGTATGGGAGTGCATAAAATCATTTTAAAATAATTTTACATTTTTTTAAATTTAAAAAATAATTTAAACAATTTTTGATTAATAGAAATTACTCATATGTTAAAATATGTAACAAAAAAAGGTAAAAAGCATAAAAACAATAAAAAATCAATAATAGCCTTTGTGATGCCACATGATAACAAAACCCAAAATAACATACTTTTATTAGCCGTTTTCGATGCCTTATCCATTAGACTTTTGCAATGGTAATTTTTCTTTTTATTGTTTAAGGGCATTAAAATTACAAAGGAATCTTCCTTACGCTAACAAATTTGCGAGAAAAAAATATTAGTGATTAATAGATTCGTACATATAGGAAATTCCAGTGGCAGTTTTTATTTTTAACGTACACTCATAAAATCACAAAGAAAAAATTTTCGAAGACAGCCGGGTAAAAATTTGACCAATTAAGCACTTAAAAGTACCAAATATATCAATTCTAAATGTAAATAGAAAACTTTACTTTTTATTACCTTTTCTTCATATTGATATTCTGTCAAGATTTTTTCAGATATTGATTGTTAACTTGGTAATGACATCCCATTTTTTGACCTCACTAATGATTCTTTATAAAAATGAAAGTTACAGTTCGGCGACTTCATCAAAACATAGTATGTTACGATATAAATATATTTAATCAAAAATACAACACCGTGTAAAAATATGCCAAAATATGTTTTTATGTACTTTCCCTAAAAAATGGGCTTCGTGAATAACGTTTTTCAAATTTAGTATAAGTGTAGTTTAAACACGTAGTATGTAGCGAAAAATTACATATATGTTTGAAACCGTGTTTGCGCAAGAAAACATGTTGCAATCACTTTTATAATTTTCAAAAAAATCAATAGCAGTCAAAAAATCATTTTTTAGTAAAAACGTTTTTTACAAACTTTTATTAAATTTAAAAACACAACACGACCAAAAACACGTTTTTACACGATAAAAAACATGTTTAATGTTATGTAAACACGTTTTTTGTAACGGCTTTTTAAACACCTTTTATTGGTTAAAACTTAAACCCTTTATCTTTTTTGCAAATAGGCTTTTTTTTTGTTTATCGTTTGCACATATTTTTGGCTACGCCGATATGGAGAAAACTTTCTGTTTTGTTTTACCTTCTCAAGGAAACTGCTGAGTCTGTATTTACTTACTACAAACTTTTTTGTAAGATTTCATTAGTTAACCAGAAATCTTTCTTAGATACAATTTTACTTTTAAATAAAAAAATAAACTTATCCGTACTTTGTTTTTGTTGCTTTTTTAAAAATAATTATCGTATGTAGAATGTATAAATAAAAGATATACAGCCATGATAAGAAGAAATCATCAGTATACGAAAATATTCCAAAATATTTTTATGTTTTTAGAAAAATAGCATTCACGCAAAATAGTCAAATGTATTAAAAATACAGAAAAAAATGTTAAATACAGTATATATTGTATAAAGAGACACAAAAATATTACAGTAACCACTTTAACTGGGCATTAAATATTTTAAAATGTTGCGTGTATACCAGATCTTGTTCACACTACCATATTTATACTAAGAAAAAAATTATTAAAAGTATGCCTATAATAAATAATAAAAATAACTAAGCGCTAAAGTTTTTAACCTGTATTACTTTGAATATAACTGTTTCTTAACATTTTTTTTACAAAACAAAATTGATGTATATAACATTTTAGTAAAAGAATTACTACATGATAAAACGCCATATAAAGTTTGGGTACCCTTTAAACTCATGGCAACAAAAAAGAAGAGAAAATAGAAGTAAGAGTAAAACCACGCGGAAATTTACTGTTTTTAAATACAGGTTGAATTTTATACCAAGAAAGGATTTATATATTCATATTTAACAAAAGTTCGTATTTTATATAATAACTACGATTTTAAATGACTGTGCAATTTAACCCAGTATATAACTTATTTTGTGTGGCTAGTTGTTTTAGCAAGAAACCCATACTCATTAGATATTACATATTAAAAATAAAAAATTACAGAAAACAAGTTATTAAAATTTTTTAAAAACAAAACTTCGAACTTTTTAAAAAGATTTTACTTCTTTACTAAATTTAAAATAATATATTAAACGTAATGATTGTTTTTAACTTACTAACTGCATTATTTCATTTTAATTTTGTACCATCCTCATGTAAAAGTAAAAAACATCTTTAAAATAATCTAATGGATAAAATATTCAAGCCCTCTTGTTGTTACATTATGAAACAGGATCGCAAAAGACAACGCTATTCATTTCAATAAGAGACGAAATTTAAAAACAACCCACCGCAAAATATATGTGATTTTTTTACATCAACGAGATGTACAAAAATCAATGTAAAAAACTAACTCGGCAAGTTCATACAATACTAAGCGGTCTTTTGTACTTTTGCAGACGTAGAAAATTCTTGCGCAGTGTATCGCGGTTTTTATTTTTTCGTTCATGTATATTACGACAAGAAAATATCATCTCAAATTTTTTAATTGTGCTGGATAAAAAATTTTTCTAAAAATTGATTTTTACCACATACTGTAGTACCATTTATTACTTTATCAGTAAAAAAATAGTTGTTTTTATTTTAAGTCTGATTCAGTTGTTTCTTATATATTTTATGGTAAGAAAGAAGATTAAATTTTCGAATTCATGATAAGCCACAGGCGTATTCTGTTTACTTATGGTTATTTTTTTATTTAAAAGGCATATAAAACATTTTTTATACAAAAAAATGTTTCTCAAGGCAAAGCCATAATAATACAAGTTACTAATAGCACAAATATTGTAATAACAAGATTGCCTAGTCGTTATACAGTGTAAACAAACAGTCTTATTGCGTAAGTGTTCTGTAATAAGTTTTAATCAGCCTTTTTTTACAAGTTTTCAGGTTTTTTATGATAGCTTTTACATCTCTGATAAAGCTTTGTATTTAAATTACTAAATTCCATTATTGACCTTTGACTAGTAAAATACGACCGTAATGGTATCCCTGATACCTCTTATCGAATTTACCAACCCCAAAAAGTTTGATATATAATTTTCTTTTTTCCATATACATATATAACCATATAAAAGATACAAAATAGGTGCTAACAACGCCTGAACGCTTTATGCACTAAAACAACTTGATAAAAAGCGATTTATGCTTTTTAAGACCTGTAATCCAACAGCCCCACATAAAACAAAACATCGCCGAACAAATTTTTTAGCACGAAACATAAACCTATCGACAAAACGTGTATCCAGCAACAATGGTGTATAATAAGGCTGGTTTAAGTTACTTTACGCGGGTTTATTATACAGAAGCGGGTTTATTATACAGAAGTGGTCAAAAAATATTTTTTTTTGTAAGTAAAATAAGTATAAAAAGCGATATGAAGTGTCTTTTTAAGTTCTGGACTATGCAAACAAAAAAGATTTATGCGTATATAATAATTAAGTAGATGCGCAAACAGTATTAAACAATATTTACTAAGCTGTAGTGTCTGAAATAAATATTAAAATAATTAAAAACCATCGAAAAGAGTTTTTATCCGTGTTTGTTAATATTAAAGCAAAAGATTATCAACTCATAAAACAAGGCTGTAAACAGCTTTGCAGCACTTAAACCCTAATTTAATAACATTTAAAGTGTCCATATGCAGCTCCGAGGGCTGCTTTGTGTAGATTTTAATGAGATACACACGTTGCATGTACTTAAATTGCGTAAAATTTATATAAGACATTTGTGGATTACACGATTAGATGATGCATTCGTTGCATGCAAGTTTTGTCATAACTGAAACGAAGGCGCTTGTTTTAGCATAAAAAAAGTATATAAGAAAACAATATTGAATTAAATAGTACCTTTTAAAATGCCTTATCGCTCTAATCGTAAAGCTTAAAAGGCAAATGCCGCATTATACAAAAATCCGCATACACTAAGCGTTCTTATTGCGCATCAAAAATGTTGCTTTTGCAATTTTATATAAAAAAACAGTGTTTTATATCTTTCTTTAAAAAAATTCGGCGCCAAAAGTACACAAACAACTGGCAAGTTTTGCAGTGTGGCTGCAATTATTGATGTTTGATAAATGTATACAAAAATTCTTTGTGCATACGTTGCAGTTCAAAGCTGCAACTTAAATACATGTTTCGCGTAGTTTTTTAGTATGTAAATATAATAAAACCGTATTGAAATATGTATTTATATACCCGATATACCAGGGGTTCTCAAACTTCGGATCGCGTACCACTCAGTGGTACGCAGAGAAAATTTAGTGGTACGCGAGGTAATTATTTGCTAAGACAGAAATTATATAACTATTTGTATCAAAAAAACTATAAAAACACCTGTATTTGTGTTTTTATCAAAACACGTACTTTATAACATAAAAACGGTTTTTTTTATAAAAAAAAACGACCTGTTTAAAGGGTAATTTTCATATGCAACTGCAACGCATGAGATTTGTATTACGCAATCGTTTATCTGTTTGATGGCATCTTTTACGATATAGTAAAGGCACCTGCTTGTAACCCATTTCTAGTTACATATTTTGTACAGGGAAATGCATTAGTAAAGCACTTTTAATCGCTTTTTTTGTGTATAATCAACAATAGAGGCAATGTGAATGACATACTATACAGCTTTTTAAAGAATTTTGTATTACTAATTTGTATAAATACATGCTTAGCACATGATATGTTACATCTTTTTAAATATGATTTGAAAAACGAGTTTATTATTGCACTTAAGTACCAAGTAATATATAAATACCATAGTCACATATAACACATTTTTTAAAAGGTTTCAGTATTAGGTTGTAGTATAACTTACAAAATACGCATAAGCAAAAATTGTTTATTAACACATGTTTTTGCAAAGATAGTGTCTGAAAGTGCACAGAGATATTTTAACAATACCATTTAGAGTTGAAATTATGCCTCTCTTTTTCGTTCGTGTCAAACCTGCAATATTGGATGTAAATTTTTTTTTTTTTTTAGCACTCTATATTGGTTTTGGTGACAGTACTAGTTACTTATATTAAGATAATTTTTTTAAAAACTTTTTGGTAAAAATTTTGCATGCAAAAATTTAATTTTAACTTTAATTTTTCTTTAGATTCCAAGTGCCGCTTTTTTATACAAAAACATAATGTGTCAGAATAACTTAGATACAGGCATCAACACACAATTTTTGTAGCTAAAAGTCTCATCTACGCCCCTTGTTTATGTAATTTGTAATTTATTTTGTAAAATCTATTATAGTCCAAAAGGTTTTTTTACATGTACAAAAAAATAATTTAAACACAAAAAATTATAACACTCTTGTATAAATTCACGCAAAAATGCGCAGTAGGAGGGTCTTCTTCACAAAGGTGTTATTTATGTTTATTTAGTTCTTAGAATAAACGTAAAAAAATTTTTTGTGATTATTGTGTATTATAATAGTCAAAAAGCTAGTATCATTGTCGCAAACGCATGTAATATGAGTTCATGCATTTTGTTCGTACTTTATTACCGCTTTTGATACATTTTTTTTTCTATATGCCGTTTTTGAGTTTTGTAACCAGTCTTTTTTTACATAAAGAGCTTCTTTGACTAAAGTAAAAAAGGTTTACCAATTGCATGCATAAGCATTCTGTCATAAAATGTAATTTATAATTCGTGCGTTGCAAACTTTTGTAACAAATCGTGAATTTATTGTCGCAAAAGTATAGGATTTTTGTTAAACTACATTTTTTATGTAACATTACGTATTTCATCGCATGCAAAACACTACAGGCTATGGCTGTTAGGCTACAGGCTTGTAGCAAAGATAAAATTTAGATAAATTCACTGTAGCTCGTTGTTAAGATAGACATTTTAAATTTTTGACAGTTATAAAATGATAAACAATTGAAGGTTGCTTATATTTTGTCAATTATCACGTTCCTAGTTTCTTTTTAATACTAAGCCTTACTGCACAATTTTCGGAATAAACAAAAACTGCTTATTTTACAGAAAAAACTTGTAACAGTGGTTTTAGTTTCAAAAAAATAACAACCACAGCGCAAAAAAATACACACTAAAGAATAAATTAAAATCAATATCCAACAAAAAAATTAATGGCCCGCCGTAAGTTTTTTTTTCTAAAAAATACTACGCAAGAAAAAAAAGGGAATACCTGCGTTTTACTATGCAAAACTAGCGTGTTCACAGGCATAAGGTAAAGGGTTTACCCCTCATTGTAATCTTTTATAGTTCTGAGTTAAAGAGGAGGTGTCGTATATAAAAAAAACACAACCCGTAACCAAAAATCTTTAAATTAGGGCAAGAAAAAAAAAATTTCCTTAAAATTAAAAATACAAGATTTTGAGATGCAATATCATTTTAAAAAAAGCCGTTTCGCCTTTTGATCATATAAAGTTGCTTTCTATTGTAAATTATCTTTTCTTGTTGTACAAATTGTGTCAAATCCAATCTTCCACGATTCAGAAAAATGTAAAACATAGAAAATCAAACAATATGTACAATAAATGTAATTAAAACGACAATAACCTTGTTAAAATATTCTATTCAAACAAGTAAACAACAAATAGTTCTGTTGTCTTAAATGATTGTAGATTACAAGACAATAGATACAACCAAAAAAAATACAAATGACGGATGAAGTCTGTAAGTAATCTAATAAATAAATAAACTTTCAAGAAAATTCTTTGTAAAAAAACACTTTAAATATGTTTTATAATCCCGACTAATCACAAAAACACACTACTAAATGAAACGATCAAACTATTAAGAAAACACTTGCAGATTAAACAACATATCAATGATAAAAAGAAAAACATAGGTTATGCTCATTTGCATATATGTGCTTACTAAATAAATTTCTTGTTTGATAAGGATAAAATAGCCATACACAACAAATAGTATTAAGGCGCAATGGCATAGACAATACGATTGAAATACAAAAATTAAAACAATTATAAAATCAAACTAAGTATACAAAAAGTTACAATACTCTTTTATCACAAGTTTTCTTTTTCACTTGTATTGATTTATTTAAAAACTCTATTACACAAAAAACAAATATAAACCTTCTTGACAAATTGATATATACAATAGTTAGGCATAGCAAGCCATTGTGCATATTTGATAACAGTGTCTAGATAGAACCTACACCATATACATAATTTTTCAATAAATATTCAGGATTAATAGAAATCCAAAGAATATAATAACAATAACAAATAAATAGTAAACTAAGATAATTTTAAATATACATTCAAGTATATTGTGTATAGTGTAGGCGTGCTAAATCCTTAGAAAGTTTAAAACAGGAGGTAATAAAATTTATCTAACTACGCTTTGGCCTAAAATAAAAATAGTTATCAGCCCTACCACGCTGACATACAAAAATACATATCAATGCAACCCAATACATTCACATTAAAACAAAAAAAAGTCAGTTGACTAACAGATCTTTTGCATGCATTTGATATGCACTATTTATTTGATGTGAAAACAGTGACAAAAAACAGTGCCAATTTGCCTTTGCATGCTAAGTTTGCATTGGTTAAGCTTTCGCTAACAAAATTTTTTTTTACTTTTTGTGAATTTCACGTATGAAAATAAACCATATGTTAAAATCAGCGCATTTTTATAGAATCATAGATACCCAGTGGGTTTTAATACAGGTAGTTAAGTAAAAACGGCTTATATGCTAAATCTCTGCGTTTTAAACAGATATTTTGTTATGAGTTGCAAAAAATGATAAAAAGCGAGTAATATAGAAAACCGATTTAAGTGAAATAATATTTTGTATACACGATGACTCGTCATCTAGACATCTTTTGGTGTATTCTACATATTTTAAGGCCACGCGACAATTACTTACGGCCAAAAATGTATGAAATCATATATAATTATATTTTGTCTTATGAAAAATGCCAAAAAAAGCAACCCTATAAAAGCGAAGCGTTATGCTTTATTTTTCACCGGTTACTGACATATTTGAACGTTTTGAAATTGACTTAGTAAGTCCGTGTAAAAAACCACATCGCACATCAAATATATATGCGTTATTACAGAACAGTGGCGTAACCAGGGGGGTAGGGTAGGGGGGTGTACCCCTCTTTATAAAATTTTCTACGCCTGAATTAAAGGGGGGGGGTCTTTTTTTGTGCAGTGATTTTTTCATTTAAAAGATTCAATTAAACAAATTTAAACTGAAATTTTTTCAAAAAAATTTTGTAAACATAAAAACATTGAAATACACGGTTTTTAAGCCCAACTTTGTTAAAAAACACTGACTACCCCCGGGCTCAAAAATTCCTGGGTACGCCACTGTTACAGAATATTGTACAAAGTGGGCAGTCTGCTTTTCCATCAGGCGATAAAAACGCCAATACTATTCTAAAAATATTTTGTCGACAAATTGGCGTTTTGTTACGGTAGTTTTAAGTTTTTACAGTCTAATCAGGGTACAGAGTTTTTTATTGATTTTTTGAAAAGGCTTTAAAATAATTTTAAAGTAAATAATTTATAATCTTGTGCTTACTTTCTACAAACTAACGTTTTGACACATTGTTTAAATGAACCTTATGTCAATCGCTAGAAAAATACGTTAATACCGATTTTGATAACTGGGATGAAAATATTGCAGGAAACTTTTTACCTTACAATACAAAAACACATAAAAATACTAATAGCTTGCATGGTTTTTTTATGTATACAAGACATCCAGTTTTACCTACTGTGTGATTTTTTGGTTATGGATCATGTAACAAAAATTAAAAGGCTAAAGAACTGTAAGATACGGTTGAAATCATATACAAAATGTATGTAATATTTAAATTGTATAAATAGGCTAATATTTAATATGAAGATTGTAATAAATCAACAGCTCATCGTGTTGAAGAGAAAGTGATATTACCTATTAGCAAAAAATTACAACACAGAGGAGATAATCTGGCCCCGAGATATAAGTGCGTATACATTATACACGAATCTAGGCTGAATATGCATAAAGACTATTAACTGTGAATGGAAAAATACTCAAAGATGTAGTAATGGTAACAACCTAAAAATATTTGTAGAACGTTTGCCTCAAAATTGTTTAACAACAAGTAAGGTAAAAAATAAATATAACTATATGAAACACTAAAAATTGTCAAATCGATGCGTCAAAATATTCTTTAACATTCAAAACAAACAAAATTCATAATTTCATACGATCCTGTTACTATAAAGTATAACAAAGATATTAATTTCAATTCAAAGTATCACTACGCTAAGCAGTGCTAAAAAAAAATTCTGTTGATAAAAGCAATATCAGAAGTACTTCGCCATAAATTGCTACAAAAAAAAAGAAATACAAAAGCAGTTCCCCTGTTCTGATTTGTCTGTAAAAGCAAAAAGGGTGTTAGCTTCCAGTGATATAAAAAACGTAAAGATTACTGAAAAAGACAAAAATGTCATCACTCTTTTATCTAAGTGTTTAAAAGGTAAAAACTAGTTAGATTCAGATTTTATAGATTATATCGAAATAGAAATTTTTAACAAAATTAATACTATTATATGACCGACAGTTGATTATCAGTTTTTGTAAATAGGTTTAAATCATCCGAAATGTTATCAGACATAATATTAAATTTACAAATGTTGTATTTATGCCAGTTAATATAAACAACCTTCATTGGAGTTGTATAAAGCGTGATTTTACGCAAAAAGGCGCAGTTACAATTACTCAAATTAACCCAATAACAGCAAAAATGCACTTAATATATTATAAAAACCTGGAACAGGTTTTAAAAATTTAAAAATTAAGCTCCTGCATTTTTTTGAGCAAACAGATTGATTTAAATGTAGATATATATACATGGGTATTTTTTTTGTTAATTTACCCGGCAAATGTTTCTGACTTTGATCCAAACAAGTTTAGGTAAAAATTGAACCGGTATATTTTAAAATAAAAACAAAAAGCTTTTTAAGCAAATTTTACATTTACAAAAAATTTTGTGCAAAAAAAACACCTTCATAGGTCGTATTGTCATTTTAGGTTTGAACCTTTCTTTTTGTTCTTGTTTATGGTTTTATAATTTTTTTTTTATATTTAAAATTTACTTACATGAACACGTTATAAAATAGTAATCTGCGGCACCTTTATATAAATATTTTTTGGTATTAAAGTAAAATATTTGCTTTTCATAATACATTAAAATTGCCAATAATCCTAATTATTTGGAATATAAAACAGAATATTTGTATAAATATTAAAATTGTACAATGTATTTTATTTAAGGGATCAAAAAAATAAAACGACAAATTTTTTATAAAAAACATTTAACTTTAACTTATTATATTGGTCTATATAAAAAATGTTTTTTTTACATAAAAGATTAAATATATAAATATGTCAAATTAATGCTGTTTTTTTTTACTTTTTCAAATGCGTCTATATACAGGCGTACCCTAGTTATACATGTATTCTGTTATTCTACTTTTTTCATCCTAAAAATTTGTAAAACGATCTAATTAGTGTAAAAAAATCGGCTTAATATACATATAAATGTACCAACTAGCTATGGTCACGGCTTTTTACGTAAAAACAGTTATGTATTTACAACATGTTTTAAAAGTTTTGTTTTTAGGTCTTAGGTGTTATATAAATGATAAAAAATATTTATAACTTCAAAATGCTTGGTATCAATATTTTATGTGTTAAAAATATATTGAGCAAGAATATTATCAGTAAATATTAATATTTCCCTAATTGTTTTTTACTTATATTGAAAACATATAATGGAAAATATGGAGACAAGTACATGTGTTTGTATTTGTAAAAATTATTTATAAATTATATTTTTTTGTATTCATAAAAAATGTTCTATTGTTTTTTATAGCCTAGAATACGCCATTAAGTTGCATATTGATTTTCAAATATAGGTACCCTTAGTAATTAATAAAGTATTTTTTTACTGACATTTTACAATTTTTGATCCAATTTGCACTCACGCATTACTTCTTCTACTAAGACCCTGCCATATAAATGAAAAACATGTAACTTTAAATTGTTGCGTTTGAATTAGTCTTCAAAAAATAGTTTTTATCTTTGGGTGTCCTTTTTTTGTACAATAATTATGACCAGCAAAAAATCATATAATTAACTGAACTTTAATATACAAATAACACGCATGCTTGGGTTATTTTTTTGCCTATTCTATAGCATGTGCTGGTGGTGTTTGTTTGTGATGCAAGATTTTTTTGAAGTCACAAAAAGCAAAATCATATCGTGTTTAATTTATATTGAAATTCAGTATATTTTTAATAGTTTACCCGTTATTAAAAAGCGAACTTAGCCAGTCATTTTTAACATTTTTTTAGTTTAGAAATGTTACAAATAAACATTAAGAAAAAACAAAAAGTTTTTAATAGCAATAAAAAATATGAAATTATGGCTTTTTAATTTTACACTGTGTAAATATTTTTTTATAGTACAGTAAAACCGTTGATATATCCACCCTTTTATTTTCACCTCTCTTTTAATATTAAATAAATTTCTAAAAAAGTAAATTTGAGTAAGAAACTTGCTTTTAAATTGCCTTAAAGATCGGAGACATGTATTTTAAGATTTAGGCCAGTTTTTCTGTAGCCTTTAAATGTATTTTTGTTGCACCAGAAAGCCAAATATATAGTAAAAAACAAATTTTACGGGTCCTTTTTGTCCTCTTTGCTATACAATTTTTCCTTATATCTCTTCCAGCCCCTAATCTCATAAAAATGACCACTGTTGATATAAAAAAGCGAAAGAAACGCACAAGCCTACCGACAGCTGAAACCGGTGAAATTGTACACGCACTCAACAGCAATTCAAAATCCGTAGCAGAAATCGCAAATTATTACAATCTAACCGTTTCAGCAGTTTTAAAACTACATATAAGGTCTAAAAGACCGACAGAAAGTATAGAACATGAGAGAAACAAGACATCAACAAGAGGGATTTAGGATGATGACACTAATAATTTTACATTATAGACTATAGACGATCCTTGTAGTCAAGAAATTTTAGTTACTGGCCTTGTAATTACAGAAATTGCTCTTAATCACAGCGCTGAAAACGGATTTACACAATTAAAGGCCTGAAATGTGGGGTTTGAAAAATTCCAATCCAGAAACAATATTCATTACAGTAAAATTGCAGGCGAAAGAGGATCAGCAAATAAAATAGGGAGCTTACCAGTTTACAGATAACTAAGATCATATTTAGCACGCTTCGGGTATGGAAATATATTTAATTTGTATGAAACTGCATTATTTTATAGACTTTTGCCGGGAAGAAATTTAACAGCCAATAAGCTAAATTTGCAGGCAAAAAGGAATCTCAAGAAAGAATCAAATTTGAGTCTTGTTGGTAAGGTGTACGGAGACAAAATTACCAATATTGTTAACAGGTCGTAGTAAGTCACCGAGAGTCCTTAAAAATAAGACTTTATTACAGTTGCATAAAATTATGATTTTTCTGAAAATGCATGGATGACTGCTTAACATGTTGACTGGTTTTTCAACGATTATAATTGAACAAATGGCCAAGACCAAACGAAAAATACTTTTGATCCGTGATAATTGCTAGCGGACACAAAAATTTAGATTACTCAAATATCGAATTTTAATTTTGTCGCCTAACACAACGTCGCTGATTCAGCTACTAGATCAAGGAATAAAACACAATTTTTAAGTATATTACAAAAAGATCTTCATGTCGACAATTGTTTAATTTCAGAATGGAGTGGTGTTAACACATGCAACAGGATATACTTTGTATAATGCAGTTTAATCATGTGCATAGGCATACCAAAAAATAACAGCTGAAACAATTATTAATTGTTTTAATGTAATGTATCAATTTGAAATCTCTAAAGATTTAAATTTAGGCAAAGAAGATGAAAGTGAAATTAACAACGCTAAAAAGATCCTACAGCATATCATAGCCTTTATCCTGCAAGACATAAGAAAAGATAAGATTTTTGTTATAGATTACATTAATATTGAAACAACGACCTGCTCAAGTAAAGATTGAGTTACTCAAATTATATGTGATACTCTTGATTTGGCAAAAAAAGACGATTTAAAAGCAAGAAAAACAGGTCAGGATGCCATATCTTAAAGCATGCGTCAATTACAAGACTTTAAGTTAAATATTTCTTAATATTGTGCCTACAATGTAAATACAAATTCTTATATTTGAGGATGAATTTAAAACGGCAATGTCATTACAAAATCTAAAAGAAATATTAAAATACAATAAAAACCATTCATTTTTTTTACATCAAAGTCTATGTAATTGGGGGGGGGGTTTAACATTTTATAGTTTAACCTTAAATAAAACTGTTTTTTCTTTTCTTCTTCTCATATATTGCAGAAAGCAAATTTCTTTTCACAAAAAGACAAAAAATTTACTTATTATTTATCAAGTCTTCTAGCGGCGGGAAAATTAAATCTTTAAATGTCATTCTTCCGTTTGTATTCTTCCTCGGTTTTTTACTAAATTGTCGAGAATAAACACAAACCATTTTATTCCAAAATGCATTCGTTCTTGTATATTTGACTTCAAAAAAGGTCTTATCACAGAGATGTACAAGAAATATTTGCCCGCTGTTACATTTTTCTTAATTCATATCTTTATATTTTTCTTTATATTAAATCGTCTTGATCAATACGACTACATGCAATTCTTAATCCTCTTTTTTATATTTTTTTATCCAAAGAGGGTGGTGTATGTAAAAAAAGGGGGTAAAAAATGTTGATTAAACAGAGGTTTGCCAGTATGTGGATTTTTATTGTTGTTGTATTTTTTTATATTTTAAGTTTTTTTATATATACTATTTGCTTTTATTATACGCATATAAATCTTTTTAAGGAGCCCTAGGCAAATCGGATTAGTCAAATATTTTCTTTTTTTTTAATTCATAGATGCTTTGTATGGGGCGTTTCATCTGTAGAAAACAATAAATAGTAAATATAGCGCTTTTAAAACTCACAAAAAAAAGGCTTTAGAGGCTAAAGTTTAATGGTTGCATCGTGTTAAAGTGTTATTTGCTTCTTTGTATTCTTGAGAACATGTCTTTATTTGTAGTTGTTATATAAGAATCATTCCACTTAGTTATTCAACTTAAATGTACTAGAAAATATAGTAGTAACTAAAAAATGCTGGATTTGCTATTATGTTTCTAAATAATCTCCACTTTTTAATATAAAAAAGTCATTGATAAGTTTTGTTATTGTGTGTTTTGTAAATATTAAACAAGAAATTCTATTTAAACGTAGCATATGTATGCAAACAAAAATGCATTTTTGTATTGATTATTAAATGCATGTAATTATTGCATTGGTTTGTTGTTTAATCTGCAAGTGTTTTTTTATATTTATATTTTGATTTTTGTATTTAGTATTGTGTTTATGTGATATGTTAGGATTATACTCATATTAACTGTTTTGTTTTCATGAGAAAGTTTTCAAGTTCATTTATTCATTGGATTTCTTTAAGACTTCATCCTCAATTTTATTTCTTCTTTTTTGTATCAATTGTCTTTAAATCTACCCATTTATGACAAGAAAAAATATATGTCGTTCATATTTTTGTATTTGCCATGTTAACGTCGTTTATGTGTCGTTTTTTGTACATTTTTTGTACATATTGTTCCATTTTCTATGTTCTCCTTTTCTCTGAATCGTAAAAGATTGGATTTGACACGATTTGAATATAAAAAAAGATAAACCACAACAATATACAGCAACTGCTTGTAAATGAGTAGGCAAAAGAGTTTTTTTTTTGGTTTATATTGCATAATTTGCTCCCCATTATTAATTTTAAGTAAATCTTTTTTTTTTCTTACGCCGATTTTTGAGTTTTTTTCTGCACAAGGTGTGTTTTTTTTTATATACGATAGAGAATCTTTTTTGTGCAGAGATTTTATTCGTTTTAAGAATCCGTATAGAATAAATTTTACATAAATTTTTCTAAAAATATCATAAGTATAAAGGCGAGGTTTTTGAAACCGAATATTGTTCAAAAACACTGAATACCCCCTGGCTCAAAAACTCTGGGTACGCCACTGCTATGTGAAATAAAGTTCATTTGCAGTGCAAAAACGTGTAATACGATAAATGCATTTTACCGCTTTTTTTGATGTGATTATATATATGTACATCTTTTACATGCCGGTAAAGTATACAAGTAAAAAAAGTTTTAATCTTAGGCATATAGTGTTTTATACAAAAAACTTTTTTGCTTATGATCTAATACAAAGAAATTCCATAAAGACCACTTTTTATGACTAAAATATATTGTAAGATGTATACACAAGTAAAAAGGACGTATCACACGTGAAATACAGTTTTTGTGTATAGATATATATTTGAATTCTACTATTTTTTTATTTGTAGTTTTTTGTAAATATACTTTCCGTCATAATAAAAACATATATTTTTTTATGTTTACAAAGCAAACTCAGTGTCTAATTTATGGTTTATGCAAAATTATGCTTGTGAAATAGAAATTAAAAAGGTATATTGACTGCGGAAACGTAATTTTAAGTAAAAAAAAAAAGTTTTTAGTCAGTGCTAATATATAAATTTCAAAAAAAATAGTAAAAAAGTCCAAATATTAAAAAAGAGATTTACCATTGGTAACGCTGCTACAAAAAATTTTTGAGTTGCTACTGCTAATGCCACCGTGATAATCTAGGGTATTTTAATACCAATAAATAAATGAATTAAACAAAAACTTTTTTACACGTCTCAAACTTTTGCGTCATGTGCCCGCTGAATGCAGTGGTGCTTCAAATAAATGTATATAATTTTTTGTGTTATAATCTGTTTTACGATACTATAATGCGTAATATTTCACATTACAAAACGCGGTCTAATACGAAAAGCTTTGGGAAACAAAGAAAAAGGTACTGAAAGCCCCGCCTCTCTAGTGCAGAAAATTTTTTGCACGGATTAGCATCACTGGTAAATTTTTAGAGTCGTGGAGTTATTAAAAGGAGACTAGGGTAAAAATTCTAAATTTAAAAAATAGTGGAATTTTTTCAAACAGTTGGTTACAAAAACATAACAATTTCGCTGCTTAAATGCAGCGTCTTTGCTTTTTTTATTTTTTAATTACGCCCTCAGATCAAAACACAATATTGTCATATCAATTGATAAAAATAAAATTATAATAACAGAGACTTGTACAAAAAAAACGCTATACAGGGTTAAAATCTTTATTGTAGTCTTTTAAAAGAAAAACACGAATTTTTTCATGACGATTTTTTTAATTCTGATAGTATAATCTATGATATAGTCGTTTCAATTAAAAATATTACCACTTCAATTTTGGGTTAAGAATTCAATGTGATATATTTGTTTTTATTTACTTTCGGCTGCAAAACCACCAATATGTTTTTTTTTGCCCTTAGCAGCAACATCACATATATGTGATTTTACCTGAAACAAAATGTCATTTGAATAACAGAAACAACAAACTAAAACTGGTACTCAACTTGTACTATTGACCTACGTAAAACGAATATACGTTGAACAAGCCTTGGTTACAGTCAGCAAAAGTCTTTTGTAGACCCAATAATGATTTTAATAGCGTTGAATGTTTATATGAGTTTGTAAATAATGCGTTTTTGTAACAGCAGCCGCGAGAGTACGTGATTTTTATACCAAAAAAAGATACCATCTATTTAAAATTTTGGCTGTACTAATATTAATCTAAAGAGCATCCCACATGAAGTAGGGCTGGCAAAAAAACAAAAAAAAAACAAAAAAAAAACAAAATAGTTAACCATTAAAATTGTACTATGGATAACTATAAAACAGGGTCAAAATAAGCAAGCTCAGAAACTAAAAAAAAATACTTATACGGCAAATGTTGTAACAAAACACCACGTACATACGACCTACTCATATTGCTGCCAACTTAATACCTGAAATTATACTTGTTGAGCTTTAGAATATATTACTTATGAATCAGGTACTTGCAAGAAAAGAAAATATTTTTGCAAATATATATAGCTAATGAAATGTGTTTTCTTTTTATTATTATAATATGCAACCGAGTTTTTTTCTGTTTTTTTTTGCATATGTTAAAATTAAAGGTTTATACATTTATACATTTATCTCTTAATATAAGATGTAATTCATTATAGTTCCTGTTGCTTAGTTTGCACCTTTTTTTCGTTGTATAACCCTGTAATAATTTTTTTTATGAGTTTTTTGTCTTTACTGTGCTTATTAATTAAAATCGATAGAAATTATTTTTTGGGCGTTTTTTCCTGAGTTTACTACAGATTTATAATCATAATACTATCCAAAACACATTATTTGCCAATATAATACTGTTAAATTTCTTTATGGAATTACATTTTTTATTTGCTTTTTTTTCTATGTTTAAACATATATGTGTCACGTTTTTTTTATCGCATATATTTTCATACTGACGCAGATTCGTAACCAGATATTTTGGACCCAAGTGGTAGTCAGAGGTATTTAAAAAAAAGCCAAAAAATATATTTTTATCGTTTTAAACTTTTTAGTTTTTCTAGGAATAAACAATTAAAAATTTTACATTAGATCTTTTAAACATAATATAAGCACACAAAGTAGTCCCTTTTTGTCAGGCGTATATTTTTTTCTGATAGGTGGTGTAACCCCCACCTTCTGGTCCCATATGACTAACCTACTATACTGACGGAAGATTTAAAGAGTTTGTTTTGTACATAAAACCATATAATAGTTAACGCACAACTTTTAGTAAAAAGTAAACGCGTTTACTTTTTGCTACCCCTAAAAAAAGCCAAAATTTTAAATACAAAGAGCATCAGTTCATAGATATTAGAAAAAGGCACTGTTATAGCAATCGCTTGTTTAGCAAGAGGTCCACGTGTAATTTCTCAATAAAAGAAAATGCAAAAAAAAATAAGAAAATGCTAATTATTTACTGGTACGACACAAATACAAATTGCAGACCACGCGCAATAATCATAATTCACAGTAAAAAGGTTAATTCTGTATATAATAAAACACAAAGAGATGTACTACTTGGTAATAGAGGCGCTTACTACACCAAGGTTAAGTATAAAGTAGAGTATTTATTCTAAAAAGGTCATAGTGACTGCAGCAAAGTGTACAAATAACATAAAAATCTCAGTCTGATGTATTTTTATATACAAAACAGGGGAAAAACTGCATTAAACTGCCTTAATAATCTATACTCAGGGGCGGATTTACGCTTTTAGGGGCCCGGAGGCACTTTTTTTTTGGGGGCCCCTTGCCGAAAAAAAAAATGCGGACGCAAATGCAATTTATTTTGCAATAAAAAATTTTATTTGCGTATCTAGTTAAAATTTGGTAATAAAAAATAGTTATTTTTTAAAATCGCTAACAAAAAAAACGCACTAAAAAAAGTATGCAGTTTAAACATTACCTTAAAAAGATTCCATTGCTAGTATGTTTTTTACACATATAAAAATATATTTATACTTATGATTGATGGCACAAAAGGCATTTTTTTTATTTTTATACTATTAAAATAAAGAAAAGCTGCTTAAATAAATACATAAAAATATCAAAAAAAAACAAGCATATAAACGAATAAAGTTTACAGTAATTTTTTTTGTCAAGCTTGATTTTCTTACAAAAAAGCTTTTTTTGATACGGATTTTTGATTACTACATAATATACATATAAAAAACCCGCAACAAGAAGTAGCAGATAAGATTCTTTTTGGCACTTTTGACTAAACCCAGGTACAAAACCGGCAATAAAAAAGCGTAAAATTTGCATTTAGTGTTTATTTAGTTGTTAATCTGTAATAAAAAAATGATTTCTACCATAAAAATGTTTTTTTGTATAAGCCCGCAACGAATTCTACAAGTTTTTTATGCTTGTGCGTGCATGAGCATGCGCAACTTTTTTTTCTATAGTAAAGACTTGATACTTTTTACTGAAAGTAAATAGTAATAAGTAGAGTATTTTGTTTAATTAAAAGTTACTCCATTCTGTTATTTTTTATATATTTTTTATGTTTAGCCTTTACTCAACGTGATATTTTTATATTGTTTTTTCTGTTATACTTTCGCTACTTAAAGTCGGATTTACAATATAATATTGCAAAAATAGCGAAAATCATAAACAAAACGTTTTAGATATTGTAAACCAAAAAAATAAACTGCGCAAAAAGTACATGCTTACTGTTTATTAGGGGTGGTAAAAAGTTAAAGAGTTGACTTTTTTTATCAGTGTTAACGCAAAAATATTTTGTTATTTTTTATATAAGTTGGCTTTCTACCCCTTCCTTCAATACAGTTGTTTTCCATAAGGGACGATGACTCCCCGTAGTCATAAAATCACGCTTAGATTGCAGGGAAAAGGATTTTTTTTGCGCTGGTTTTTTTTTATATGTAAAAAATCTAAATACTAGAATTTTGAATAGAGTTTATGCACAAAAAATATGCGTGGAACATTGAAATTTCTTTACGCATCCAAGATTAAATAAAAACACAGGTGTTCCCCTGTTACAAAAATTGCTAGACACGGCACTGCTCTAGTGGGATATTTTTTAGCCAAACAACAGATCAAAAGTTTACGTAAAAAGAAGATTGAACAATTTCAAATCTTATTTTATCTTTAGAAATGTAGAAAACATTAGAAGAAATTTGCAATTACATATTTTTACATACACCGTAAACATGAACAAGAGGACAACAGTTAGCCTAATTATACATTTTTATACTGCAAAATCACGGAACAAAAATAAAAAAGTATAATTCAATGCTAAAAAATCGTTGAAAAATCATAAAAGTATCAAAAAAAAAAGCCAATATAATTGTGCGAAATAATATAGCTGTGCATACAAAAAAAAATACAACAAAACAAACAAGTTACATTTAAATCGAAATAAAAATGAGTTTGCCTGTAAAGTATCTACACCTGTCAATAACCTGGGAAAATTTGCTTTGTTGCCTTTTTTTGCAAGAACGTGTCATTCCTACTACGATTTTATAAGGGGACAGCAATATAAGCACAGCAGGGGATATTTTTAGTAAAAAACCAGATTTTTGGCTTGTAATATAGAATGTGCATGGTTCACAACGTTGTACTTTTTAAACATATATATTTGTATTATAAAGTTATCTTATTTTCGTTTTTAGTAGTTTACTTTTGCTAGTTAACTATTAATTTTATTTGGGTCTTGCCAGCCCTACTGTGTATGTAGAATTTGTTACTAAAATACTAAACGCATGTCTGACTGTGTATTAGTTCAAAAATATTTAAACTTAGTTGTAAATTACAAAACATATTTTTCTTTTTTAAATTTTTGCGTGTTTTAAATAAAAACAATGTTTTATATGCTTTTTTGGTTATAAAGTTTTATGGATCTCGGCAAGATAAGCAGCTCGTTAACATATTGTGTATTTATTTTATTATCAAAAATCTGCAATTTTTTTTTTGGCAAAATCATCTCATCAATAAAACCTCTTTCATATTTTTTTTTGTTTTGGGGCCCCCATAACTATGGGCCCTGGTGCCCGTGCCCCCAGTGCCCCTCCCCCCTATAATCCGCCTCTGATGACAGTAAGGATAATACACGCCCAATAAAAAAAATTAATAATTTTTAAAAATAGTGAATATATAGATAATGAGAAGAAATGTAGACACTGTAGGGATAACAACTCTTTCAAGTATTTTCGGCATTTCTTGTTCTTTTTTTTTGTTTTTTTTTGTTTTTTGTTTTTTATGTTTTATGTTTTTTGTTTTTATGTTTTTTAGATTTTATCAATAGCGTATATTTTTTCTTTATATATATTTGTTTACTCAGCCACCCTCTTTTTCAAAAATCTTAATTTCCGGTAATCAGGATTTCCGGAAATCAGGAATTACAAAAAATCCGGATTTCCAAAACAGGAGTTCGAAAATAAAAAATTCCGATAAAAAGCATAACACGAATAAACGCGTGTCGATCAAAAAGAGTTTCCGTAATAGCTTTTTACATGTATCACGAGTCAGAGGAACAATTTCTGTATGATGGGAAATCCCAAGACACCTGTTTTTGCCCTGCAAATAAAATACATTCCGCGAGAAAAATAAATATATCAAAAAAAAATCTCTATTTTTTTACTATATAAGATGTATTTATCATGTATTATATTACTTTATAGTTTTGTTTTTCTAATACAGTCTTCTACCTTTTACTCTACACTAATCTCGCTGCTTTATTTTGCGGCCGAGACAAAAAAACCTTTCGGTTTAGCAATTGTCTTACACTCGGAATATTGAGATCAGTCTAGTGCAGGGGTTTGCAAAAACGATGGACTGAATACAATACAAATCATTACACAAAAATTGAAAGTACATTTGTCGTAAAATATAATATATGATTAAGGTGATTTTTGTTTGTTATATTGTCTTTTTTTTATATTTTTACAGACAGGGCTTTGGAAAAAGTATGTTAATAATATGACACCACGTTATTAACAGTTGCCCATAGTGGTTTATTATAAAAGCCATATATTTAATGGTCAAAAATAAAAAATTTTTATAATAAACATAGAAATTACTACGAAAAAAATACTTTTTTTGTAACAGCTATAAAAACTATATATAGACAAAAACATGCCTGGCTTAAAGAATTCAATCATTTTAAAGTCCATGTAATTGTGTTCTTTGCGCTGTGAGTAACTCAACAATAAATTAAATATATTAAAATGTACATTTTGATATACAAGTTATAATATTATCTATAAAAAGTTTTTTTGCTATACTTTTATAGCGACTTTCCTATGTTATCTATAAAAATAAGATAAGAACACTTTTTAAGATAAGTTATATGAATTTATAACAGCGAGGAATGTACAAATCCTAAAAACAACAAGCTTTTTGCAATAAATTATTGTTCTTGTTCATTTTTTGTATTTGGAATGCATAGATTAAAGCTTTGCGTAGTGTTAATTATACAAATGTTTGTTTAATATATTTTGTGCTTAATCTTGTATTTAGAAAGAAAATTTCTTTCAAAAAAAAATTATATAGGCTAAAAATTCGTAACTATACTTTTTAGGCAGTGTGCAATACGGAATTTATAGCAGGGGGGTCAATACTGTACATTTTTTTGTAAGGAAATTAACTATTAAAATTATCACCAAAAATACATGCAAAATAGAATGTCTTGTTTTTTCCTGCATATTTATTTATGCAGTTAATAGCCAAACTAAAGCAACGGATACGCCTCTGATACTACTTTATTACAAAAAGAAGGCGCTTTCATATGCAAATAAAAGTTATCACCAGTTCTCATAACTGCGTATATAGTACAAGTAAAAGCGTATAAATTTTAGAACAATTTGATTAAATATTTTGATACTTATTTTTGCGTTCCACGTCACTTCAGAAAATCACATTGCATGAGTTTTACCGACTATGCTAAAAATAAGTATATTTGATCAAAAATTAGAAACAAAAAAGCTGAATAATTATAGTATGTGTTTTAAGAGGCAAGTTTTTATTATTTTTTATCTTAGGTAATAAAATGTACAAGGAAAACATATTCGAGGTTTTCTACTATTTTAAACTCTAAAAGTATGTAATAAGACGTTAAAAAACGCTTTTTGGCCTAATAATTACGCCAACACATCCGCGACTTGCATTGTTATAAGGTCATGGGTCCACTATTTATCTTCACTAAGAAAATTTTCTTTCATGTTTATTACTTTAAATTTGGATACGACAGACGTAATATTTGTTAAGTAACGTTTTATATATGTGTGGAAAAATTTGTAAAGTAAAGGTATATATAAATAAATAGTGTTTTATTGTTAAGTAAAACAAAATACATTTATAGCGCAGTACTAATGGTTTGCTTTATAAAAATGTTTATTGTTGCGTATCGCCGTTTGAAATTTTTATTTTTTATTTTTTTTCTGATTAACAGATTTGGTATTTTTTTCTACACATTTTACTGAGTTATCTAATGTATAACTATTGCATTAAAAAACAATGTTTTTTTACATACAGTCAAATTGTTTTGTTATTTCCGCATTTGTGTAAACTTTTGTTTTTTATGCAATTTTTTTAGGGACCTAGTTTTATTTTATGTGGCCGCAGACTAAAGTTATACCAATAATTATATCCTAGTACAGATGTTATTTATTTTGTTTTGGCGATAAGAAAAGAGGGTTAAAAAGGGTTTTTTTTTGTAGATAGTTATACATAAATAAACAATATAACAACCAAAAAGTTACAACAGAAAACAATCAACGTGTTATATCGCACGCACGATTTTCAAAACGGTAATTTTTGTAATATTAAAAGTCAATATTATAACATCTATTTGACTGTTTATTCAAAGTGTAATTAACTCATTTTGTTATTACTAAGATACTTTTATAATACCAGAAATATTTTTAGTGTTTAAACAATGTGGTTTTAACTGCTATTATATGAAAAAAAACCTCTGATCCCATATTAGAAATATACAAAAACTGTTATAGAATGGTTCTTATAATATGCAAAAAAAAAACAGGAACCATTAAAATATAAAATAATAATAACTCAAAGCAACAAAAACATATATATCTTGTGCAAATGTTTTTACTTTTTTAAAAAAATATGGTTTTTTAACGGTGTTTTGCGCGATCTGAATATGCATGTGACAAGTTAACAAAATTTTACATTGTGTATTTTTCAAAACTTATAAATAGAAATAAAGGTTAATTTAAAATCCAAATATTGACAAACCGGTTTCTTTTTATGTGGTAACTTTGATTACGCGACTATATGAGTCGTCGTTACAAAACTTAAAAGACGTAATTTTTGCAATGTTCATATTTTTATTTTGAGAAAATTTGATCAGACACATTCTAATAAATTTTGCTAAAGCTAGAAACTTTTAAAAATAATTTTACGGCATCAAAAAAGAGAAGACGTATTTTTAGACAATGAAAACCCATTTTTCACAAGTGCTTATAATGCAAACTTGCTAAACATAGACACTAATGTTAAAAAACCAAAGTAGTCGAGATAACAAATGTCTGGATTTTTGAATACGATATTTTATCAGTATTACAGTCACTGGATGTTACGAGGTTCTCTAAAAAAAGTAAACAATTCTTTAAGTAACAACTTTTCAAAATGCAGAGATGTGATATATCAGGTAAACCGATTCTATATATGTAACAAAATGTAGTTGAACTTGTTCAAAAAGAATTTTAACACTTGCAGTTTCATACAATTCCTTTTTTGTAAAAGGTATAAGTTTACATGAATTTTTCTACTTAGAATTACTCGCTTTCCTTGTCCTTATACTGCCCAGTTTGTAAAAAACGCTAGCAATCTAACTACAATAAAAAACTTGTCTTCAATGCTATTAATAGTTTATTAAATGCTTTTTGATGCTTTTACAACCTTTCTGAATGTATGTCTAAGTGCTTTAGTTTTTTACGCCACAATGCAAAATACCAAAGCATGCTACGAAATGTGAACTTTTTACGCTAGAAGAATTTTTTGTCATTTTTTCTCGCAATAGAACAATGATTTGCCCTTTTTTTTTTTTGCTTTTTGTACAATAAAATACATATAAAAAGATTTCTTCTTGTATAAAGTTTAAAAGATTTTGCAACCTGCAAGTTTGTAGAAGGTAATTTGTCTCTGTATGACCCGCGCTATAGATATCACAACTAGGTTTATTTTGTTCGACATTTCATTGCTAAAAAATAGACACTGAATTATATGTTGCCCCTAAAAAGTTTTTTGGTACACCAAGCCAAAAATATACACAGGTGTTTATGCATTCTGGCTTTTCAGTGAATTATTTTTTTTTTTGTAATTTGCGATTACTTGCATATTCTTATACTATACACGCCAGTTACATCCTTATACACACAATCACTAGTTTGTACTATTTGACATCTGAAATTGATTTTAAGAAGGTAAGTCAGAATATAAAAACAATTTATTCATCACAGTAAGTTTTCCCAGCAATAGGCGATATCTGATCGTGGCTTATGGATTTTTTAATCCTATTTGCCTGCGTATTACAACTTGCATATGTTAATGATGCAAACGTTTCAATGTTATGTATTTTAGGTATTTCTGTTTTTGCTTTCGAGTACGATTTACTTTTGTCTTTTAGAAGAAACAGTGTCGGCGCAAATGACTGCATTTCATTGGTTTTTACTTGTTAAAAATCTATTTCCAAACAGAATGTCGCGTTCATAAAAGAGAATTTCTACTTTAATAAACACAAAATTACTGCATGTTTACTGCAGTTACACCTCCAATTTATGTATGCGCATGTGGTCGAAATAGTCTTGTGTATTATGATTACGAATTTGCAATAACTTTAAAGATATCTAGTACCCTAAGGCCGTGTAAACGCCCGTTTTTATCTAGTTTTCAAATTTTTTGCAAGGTATACAGCTCAGTCTTGCACGACAAAAATTTCTTGTGAAGAAACACAATGCAGGCATAAGTATATTTATCTAAAGCAGTGGCGTACCCAGGAATTTTTGAGCCAGGGGGTAGTCAGTGTTTTTTTCTTAAAGGTTGGGCTTAAAACCCTTGTTTTTCGATGTTTTTACGTTTATAATTTTTTTTTAAAAAATTTTAGTTTTTTTTTTTTTATTTAGATGTTTAAAATGAAAAAAATATCTGCACAAAAAAAGGACCCCCCTCCCTTAAATTCAGGCGTGAAAAATTTTCTTTAGGGGGGTACACCCCCATCCCCCCTGGGTACGCCACTGATCTAAGATAAGATCCGACTGTAAAAATTGTATAAAAAACACGGTTTAAGCTTAATGAAAAGAAACATATATGCAAATAGGTCTTCCCAATGCACACATATATTATTTTAGCCAATATACTTGCAAGGGTATATGTTGAAATAAAAAAAAACATTGTCGAACCCCATGCTGAGTGCAAGATACTACTATATCAACTAGAAATACAGACCAAAAACTACCTTGGTTTGAACTGTAGGTTATCCTACCAAATTACATACAACCTATTATATTTGTAATACAATAAGGGTTGGATCGGACCCGAATTCCGGCAGAAAATGCTAATATCTGCGGCCGGTTCTGGCCTCAAAGCTTGAAGTATGCTACCGGATTTGCCAAAAAAATGCAAATCGGTTGGATTCTGGGTCCGTGCAATATTTTTTACTTATAAAAAGAGCCACTAAAATGATTTTGAATAAGAAAAAAAAAACATAAAGAATATACAATTACATGGTATGACGATAAATGGTAGTTTCTAGGTTAAAATGTTTGCGTGTGATCTTCTTGATCAAGTATTCTTTTTTTTGATTTGTATTATCCCATCTTAAAAAAAGGTAATAAAAGTATGACTTGTAAGCGTCATCATATTACTTTTTTGTAGTGCTTTTACGAGCATGGTTTTAGTTCTGTATAAATGTGTGTGTCCACGATCAAGCAAGGTTTTAAAAAATGTCTTTTTTCATAGTAAAAGTATTAATCGTAGTAATCTCAACTTCTAGGTGAAAAACTTGGCGAACTTTTAACATTTTTTTTTAAAGTTATACTCATAACAAGCTATCTATGGAATTGTACAACACTAAAGAGCTGCTGTAATTTAATTAATG
>JAQFYM010002013.1:0-26774 GCA_034694785.1 Agrenia bidenticulata | reverse complement strand
AGATTGACCAATTCTGTCGATGGACTAACCCGTGGGAGGGGTTGGCCCTAGTGGGTTTTATAAAAATCATGCTAGACCGACTATGAAACCACGACAAGAAAAATGGACCATAATGTATTCAGAAAAATTGTCATCCCTTGCACGAGATGTTGGATTTGGAATTTTCATAAAAATTGTCAATTGGTCGACCAATATGGTCTATTGCTGACCCTGGGTTCGTTAAAAATTGCCTGAAAACCCTCATTTTAAAATGAAACTCACACAAAATCGAGTGATTCGATTTTCATTTTATTTTCTAAGTATTGACCAAAATATGTTAAAGAAAATTATAAAAATTAAATGGGACATGGATGCCAACAGATTCAGAAGTGGTTGTATATTTAAACGAAGGAAAATTTGATTTTAACTGACTCAATGTAACATCATCAATGGTAACTGTATGGTCTGTAAGATCAAAACCGTTAATTTGAAATGCTACTCACGCAAAATCGAGTGATTAGGCTATAAAATGGGAAAAATTGGATTGAAGGAGGTTGGGGTTGTAGCATTGAAGATTTGCCTGAAGTAACAAAATTTGGTACAAACGAACGGGCCTGTAGTAGCTGCTTGGAGTAGGTTTTTCGGAATAGATTAGTGTTTTTTAAATAGTTTGTCATTTGCTTGGAACTGGAATCATTGCATTTGATAATTTTGATATTTGTGTTGAGATAATTTGTTAAAAGTGTTAAAATTATGTACCATTCCTTGTCCCCCTTAAAATTGATTTCATGGTTAGAAGAGAAATAAAAAGCAAGGGACTTAACATCTACCGTACCCTCTCACCTCTAGTTTATATATCGGAGGATGTTATTGAAATAGACTCCCTGTATAAATACAACGAGGCCACACCCCTTGAACCCATACGGGCCTTTCTTGTGTCATACAGTGATACAGTCTCAGAATTCTTCCCTTGTAGTGTGTAGTGGGAGGGTCAGACATAAACTTCAGTAACTATATAGGTCAGCGGTTTGAAGGTAATCTGGAATTTGAACTCCAAAACAATTTAGTACATGCATTTTATATCGTAAATGTTTATACATAATTTTTAGTAGTATTTGAAAGATATTTTGTAGGTATTTCAAAATAATAGTGCTACGCATGAATATAATCTTCATCATTGGATGCATGATGCATATAGATTGCGAATACACAATAATACACATTATCGCCAGAAAAATAAAGGCTAAACGGGCTAAACAAGCAAACATGTATGGCAAAAGGATCTCTAATAAGAGATTAAGAAATGATGCATGAAATACCTAACATGAAGTGGTAGGGAGCCTCACATTTTGAGTCTTGAAAGCATTTCTGGTCTCAACTATATACACGTCTGTAAGGCCTGAATAAGTCGTGATTTAAGATTGCGAATGCTTGTCTTTTCACTCTTTACGACTCGGAATTGTTTTGAAAGGAGCATGCGGGGTCTAGCATTAAACTTCTACTTCCGTCCGGTTTCTAATAAAGCTATTCCCATCTCTATGATGCAGTTCAGATTCAGTAGAAAATACAAGTGATTCATAAATAGCTCCAGTCAAATGTAGTATGGTGAATTTACTATATCTATAGGTAACTATATAAGTCACACGCAGACTAAAAGTGACAATTCGAAAAAATACATTCCACTGTCAACTGTCAACTATAGTTCCTTGTGTTTAAATTTATCTGTGCATCTTAAAATGTACGATTAATTTAAAGAACAACTTTTATCATATCTTATTATAAGGAAATTGAGACCGTGGTTTTATAGTTTTTTGGAGTGCACAAATTATGTAACCATTTGAGAAATAATAAAATTCTTCAGCGTAAGATCGAAAACCGCCTCCACCCCCATGTATATTCATTGAGAAATTTAGAAATTACGGTCGACAATAACTTCTTATTCTTGGTCATGTCTTAGGCGGGCCGGTCCGGTGCAGGGTGTACTCTCGTCTGAAAGTGGGGCATATGATATTGCCGTCTATGGTCTTGGTCTTCGATCGAATTAGAATCGTGGTCTATAGTGAATGTGAGACAATAGGGCTTGTCCCTGACTGTAATTACGACTTTCATCTTAAAAAGAGACTTTAAAATCTTGGAATAATAATTCTCCCTTCGCTGTTCTCAGAACTGCGACAGGATTGAAAAAATAGAATTTATTTCAGAGATATAGGTGTTGATTTCTGTTCTCGAATATACTGTAATAATATACATTATTTGTAAATGTACAAAGTCCATAATATAGTAGAATCTAGTCTCATACTTCTTGGCTGCTAGGATACATGGTGGAATGGTTAGGAAGTCCAATTATGTTAAAGTGTTTATGGTTTCTGTAGGACTGAGTGAAATATCCGGGAGTCGACGGTACGTGAGGTGTGGGAAATGTCTCCTACACCTTCCTTTTCACTCAAAGACTCAGAATCATACATTGAATCAAATCCTTTGTACTTTCACTCAAAATAATTATAACAAGATTCTGTCCCATTATTGAATCCATTTTATATGAGACTCAACATGTATAATCATTTTTTAAGTGTGCATAGGATCATCCATAAACTAAAACCTTTCAGTCCTCTCATGCACTACAATCTAATGTTAGCAATACTACTCGAAATATATTCAGCTTGAAACCTACGCAGCGACGTGGCTTTGATTGGATAGAATTTATCATTCCCCATTGTTAGAAAGTACTAATAGTTCGCAAAGGCTGGTTAGTTACAACACTACCATTGTCCACGGAAAGGAGAATCGACACAAGAGTACAAGACCCAAAATTGGAATCTAGGCCTTCTTGGTAGCTACACTAGACAACTGAACTGTAAACTCTTGGGCTTTCTCCACATCACAGTTCCAGAGCCTATCTGAAAATAACATGCAATGATATTATTGACATAAGCCTTAATAAGTTGCTGACAATTTAACGTAGTGGTTCCTTTTTCTTGATTGCAGTTGTTTGCGATAATCGTGTTCGGTTGTATATCATCGGAGGGGTGGAGATACGACAAGGCAAAGCGACGAGAGACCTGTCTGTTCAATGACGATGGAAATGCATGTAACTACGGAGTGGGGATTGGAGTCATCGCCTTCCTTGCAGCCATCGGATTCCTCGCTGGAGAATATCTTTTCGAGCAGATGTCGTCCGTCAAGACCAGAAAGCATTATGTTTTGGCTGATCTCGGATTCTCGGGTAATTTACTCTAACAATCATTTATATCCAACTGATTCAATACAGTTCTCTCAATGACTTCTCGGAAATATCCAAGTCATAGTGCGAACCGTTATATCTATATAGTTAATGGAATTAATTTGAAGTGGCAACTGCGATATTACAGGACTGTGGGCATTCCTCTACTTCGTCGGGTTCTGCTTTTTGGCAAATCAGTGGAGTAAGTCTGAGGACCCCCCAGCAGGTACGCACGATTTTCTAATTGGTTCACTTATATTTTGTTAGAAAATTAAAACAGTAATTAATATAACTTTATCTGTCATTCTTTGTAGGAATCGGAGTCGGGAACATGAAAGCCGCCATTGCTTTCTCATTTTTCTCAATCTTCACTTGGGTAAGCCCATGGACTTTGAATTAACTTTGTTCAGTTTTCGAAAACTGATATACAGAATAGTCTTATTTCCCTTGCATGCATAACGCACTCGACATGAACTTATTTAGGTTACGACACGAAACCACCTGATAGCTGGAAACGATGCCCAATTAGCGCACTTATAAAGCCTTCTTGGTTCCACTAATTTGTCTTTGAAGTTTGAACGTTTGTGAAATATATCCCTTACTATGGTTTACTGTAGTATTCTCTCAGACTCATTAGTTGGCATTAGATTTGTTTCATTAGGAAGTCAGGACGGTTCTCCAATGACCAAGGAGGGGGTGGTTGATCGACACATTAAAGGCGTGTCACAGGTGAGACTGCAATGGGTCAAAAATGGCCTGCGCGGCATGGGGGGCACTAATTTACCATATTAGCGGCCTACCACACCTCAGAACATACATACATACATGGCATTAGATTCAGAATTTGAAATTCAGTTTTGCAAAACTCAACGAAATGTTTATGAAAGTCCAGGAGAGGTGTTTTCCTGAAATCGCCTTATTAGTAAACTAAACATTTAAAAATTTGCATAGAGATTTATTGTTAAATTGAGTAAATTAGCGTTAACGTTTTTCGAAGTTTTCTGCGCATATCAAGACAATGTTTTATGTTTTTCATCTGTTTTAAATGATTTTTTTTTATTATCGGTGACCTTAAACGAATGAAGTGTTGTAAAATTAGTATTAATTTTATTTCTAGGGAGGCTGTGCGTTTTTTGCTTTCATGAGGTTCAGGACCGGGGCCGAGTCAGCATTTGCTCCGGCTTATGAAGTAGATTCGGGGGCAATGCCAGGAGCCACGGCTTACGCATCCTACCCTGGTGGACAGGATTCGGGCAATGCTGGATACACCGAACCACCCTTCAACCAAGGGAGAGGTAAATACGTAACTCCACTTCTATAAGTTTTCATAGAAGTCGAAAGTAGAGATTGGATATGAATAGTTATCTTGTTTCGAATGCTTAGCAAGCCTTTTTTTATTCTATTCTCAGGAGGTGGAATGGAATACGCAACGCCGACCTACTAAGCGATATCCACACATGATAATAGGCAATGCCAAGCACAGGACTCAAAACTGCCAACAGATAAACTATTCCGAGTCCACATATTCTATGCCATTACAAAGTTGCCCAGTCTAGGGCAAATACTCTTTTACAAAGAAGCCAAGAGGGGAGGCAGAAACAAATCGATTTACAAAGTACAGGCTTCCCTATATGAAATATGATCCTAGTCAAACTATCTCATATTATCAACTGGATAAGGCCCTTTGTCGAAAGTCATATATTAAGATATATTTGAGTAGATACAGAAGCAGACGATAATATTGATATCAGGTATTCAGGTAATGAACTGTTCATACTTCCCTACCTTAAGTCAATCCAGTCTCCCGTCTTAAGATTAGTCGACCAGAATAATACAAATACAATATCCAACGATTCGTGGAAATACAAATAATTCAGTCTACCAATGAAACCATATGTTACCTATTTAGTATATGAAAATACCTTCCTCTATAAAAACATTTGAGTTTATAGTTTTTAGCTAAATCTGTCTGTATACCGTATTACTTTTAGTAGTATCCACGCATATACAAATACTAAAGGCATAAATTATACATAACTTATCCATTGATTAAAAAAATAATAATCAAGAGACGTGAGGAACTACGTCTTCCGTGTGAACCGTGCAAATTAAAACATCTCAGAGACTTTTGGTTTTGATGCAACATCCACACTCTCATACAATGTTTTAACTAGTAAATGAGCTTTTTTGAACCTTGACTAGTATACTGTACAGCAATTATATGTGTGTACCTTTCCTATACATTTTAACTGGACGGTAGTGAGAAAATTAGAATATAAAACAGCGTATCGACACTAAAAGCAATGATGCAAATAACTGATAACATAAAAATCTATGTGCTGATACATTACATCTCTTGATATTAATGTAATGTAATGATTTAAATCCAGCTATACGTTCTGGTTGTTGATACTCCCCTGGTCGATGCTTTTGCTGTCGATAATCGCTATTACCTTTGAAAAACTTGTAATAGTATTATTAGGTTATCAGATTGTTGTGGTTGTTCACGCACATAGTCATTGAAGGTCCACGGGTCACGAGGGTGTAGAAATGAAATGTAGACCCAGACTTACTTTATCTATAGTTATTTCAGTAACCCTATGATTAACACGGACCATGTTGTCTTTATTTATGAAATTTGGATAAGTTATTGTGATAATCAATAGTTGGTAGTTTGCCAAATGTCCCGTTACTAAATTGTTTTGTGGATCCTGGATGGAAATATTCAAAAGCTGTGAGTTCCGTAGTGGCAATAAATATACATGAACCTGTGTAGGCTGTAATGTGACGATATCTTGTGTAACACTTTGTATAACGAATACTATAATATGCACTAAACGTAAATACAATTAATATTATGTGTGTATTAGAACTGAAGTCCTGTTTAGTCGGATGTTTTCTCCAATTTCCTTGATTTCTATTAAATTCATCTAGTCTAATAGAAGCAATTCATCCCAAGTTCATATGTTGATAATCGTAACGTAAAGTATTAAACGTTTTAGTTGTAAGTTTCGAATTTAGTTTTTTCTAACTCTGACTGACAGGCCAACGAAAGGATTTCTGTTAGTTTCTCATTTGTATAATTATTAGGTTGAATATTTTTCTCTACTTTTTCTAATTGTGTTTATAGCTATTATATAGTAATTGAGTTACTAATCGAATGCTTAGTCTCTCAAGGTAAATAATTTAAACGAGGGTGAGATAAATTTATCTGCTCCTAAACCAAGGTAAACCTCCATGTATATAGTTTATTGCTATTCACCGGTGAGTATGTGAGACCCTAGTGGGTACCCCAAAAGAGTTTAAAATAATTAATCATCTGATCTGACATGGCAGATTGTCGAGTACTTATCAAACAAATCCTCGTTAGTTTAGCAAGCATAGATTTTCTTTAGGAGTTGTCTTTAAATTACTCTCTCACTTGGCGTTTCCTCAAAATCCAAATCCTTGGCTGTTTCATCCTGCTAAACCTGATGGTGGAATATATTTGGCACTTACAAGTACCTAGGTGTAAAATCCCGAATCTCTATGATTCGGTTGAGTTTCAAAACCAAGACAGCCTTAGTAAAGGAATTTGCAAACTTAGCAAAGGATTTAATGATTCGCTGAACATTTGTCTTTGCGAACCGCTTACATCTTGAGTAAACAAAGAGTTTGAGCGTGTAATTATGAATATATTATATGTTCGTCAGATTATTGATTACGCTTAATGACTCTATGTGAGTAAGGTAGCAGAGCTGCATATAAAACTTTGGTTAGGAGGTGACGGTAAAAAATGCATAAATATATATGCAGACCAGTTTTAGGAAAGTAGTAGGAAATAAAGCTCTTAACAACATAATCTTAGTAATAATAAATATCATTTATTTTTCTGTCAAAGACTTCTTATATCACAATCAAGAAACAAATGAAGAGTATATAATTATGAGTTCTAGTGCATGGATTATTGTTAGTTAACTTAGCTTAGGTAAATCCATATTCAATTGTTCCCCTATTTTCAATGTCTAGGCATAACTTTCAGTGTACTTTCAAATTCACGAGATCTGAACAATCGAAATTAAATGTGTATACTTTTGTCATCAACTTACAGTATGGTGAAGTAATTATAAACTGAAACTAAAGTCTAACATTTTGAATCCTACTTTAATGAATTTGAAATTTCAAAAATTTCCAATTTGGGTTTAAAAGAAAAATTCAAATAAATGAATGCGACCTCGTGGGGATTAATAATGCCAGAATACACAAGAAATAATTGAGGTCAATGCGGTAAATGAATTGAATGGAATAAATAATTCAGATATCTCCAAAGGTAACTATACAAAGCAAAAAAAATTGTATTTCGTAAATTCTAAAATGATAAAATGATGTATTAATATGGGATTGTGTGGTATACTTTAGAGATTATAAATATTATGATACATGGATCGTAAAAATGTTGGATTAATGGTGTGCAATAAAATCATGGAAATTTTATGGTTGGATATTGGAACATTGAATTATTTAAAATATCGATCCACCACGCCCCTCTTACTTATTTAGAATGACAGGAAACAGACGATTGGTATGAATCCAGAGGCTAGACTAAAACAACTGCATAATAACTTGTGAATAATTCATCAGTCAGTTCTTACACTTTTGCTTATTCATACATCAACCATCGATTAAATTTTGAAATCCGGTTTCAAAACCCCAAAAACGATGGAATGAACCAATATGAAATGCCATACTTTCATAATAACATCTTAACGTTAAATATATGGGTCATCTAAATAAAAGATTTATTTTTCTCTATTCGTGGAAGGGAGAAAATGTATGAAAGAGAAAGAATTTTTCCCAGTTCCAAACCAAATATCAAGCAGAGTTAAAAATGTCTATAGGGGCTAAACGAATATAAGTGGATTCAGTAGAAGTAGAATAAGCTGGATATTAGGCCGTTCAATCTGTAACTCCACTTAACCCGATAAAAGTCCAAATTGATTCATTTCTAGTTATTTTCAGCTTTATCTTTTTACAGTGAAAAAAATAACTTGGTTTTCATTACTTTTAAAGACCTCCACCTCCGAATCCTTGAAGTGCAAATAGATCAAAAATACCTGATCCCGTCAACCTTGCCTTTCTGAGTTGTTATATTTCATTTCTAAAATAGCCTGTAGTACATTTGATTCCAAGCAAGTCTCATTTCTTCCCATCATCGATCCATATCAAGATTTGAGAAAAGTTTAAAGCTAGGTACTTGAGGGAATATCCGGGCCATCTCCTAAAGGCTACGTCTATATGCGTTGAGATGACATGGAATGGTTGGGAGGCGTGTGTCACGTAAATAAAAATGAATCGATACGGTTTTTTTATATGTAGGGCAATTGGGTTGAATGGGACTCCCTGTTCATTCTCAACCAGCTCATCCATCATGGACAAAAGCCTCTGCAATTCTCTTGCCTTTCACCCTTCAACCACAGCAATAAAAATTCTCTCTCTCTCTCCCTTCTGCCAAATTCATTTACTTTCTCTCCACTTGAAAATAAATGGTGTGTAAAAGCCTATGTATCCGCCTATAGTTATGCAAATGTCAAATGTTACAGGACACAGCTAGGACATGTACAAATAACTCTACGAAATGCGTAGGATTTTTTTAAATACAAGTGAAACCCTTTTATAAAACCCTTGTTTTATAAACTTGAGCTTTAGCTAATTGTTCTGAATCTTAATCAAAGGCATACTATTTTTGGAACATAAACCCGAGGGAAAACCTTTATCAGAATTTAATAACGAGCTAAACATAGAGTTAAATTTTAAAATCGGTTTTTTGAACCCTTAAAATGTCCTGATTAGTATTTTTAATTCCGAAGGGGTTTATAAATACATACATTTTGTATAGAGAGCAATAAGAGAGCGATACATAAAATATCTGTCGTTTAGTAGTGAAACCTGCGCTTTAGTGATTTTTTATTTAAAAGACTTTCTCTCGCTGGTTGTTGGCCCACTTTCTCTCTGACCAAGTGTCCATCGCCTGTTGATTCCCCTTCTGCCTCAACCATCCTCCACTCATCCCGATCAATAAAAAACTCTTACGTCCACATCCATCCACCTCTACCTTCAATCTCTCTCACTCACAAATACTCCCTCAATATCCGACCAATTAACAATTAACGGTGAAATGCCATCTTTTACTGAGGGGGGCATCCCGCCCGCCCCAGCCCCGTCAGCCGCTTATCTCGACCACATCGTATTCAAAAAGAAAAATCCTATCATCGCCCGATCCATGAGTTTGGTAAGTTTCATCTTTTTGGATCTTATCGCTCATTTAAGATAAGGGAAATTAGTGGGGCCACTGGAGGGTGCACGTTAGCTTATTTCTATTCAAAAGCTTTCTTCATTGTATTTTTAAAATCTGATGGTGGGGTCTTAACAGGTTTTAACAGGTTTAGTAGTTAATTATAGAAACACATGAATCCCTGTCTTATTCACTTTTGACGATAAAACTGATTGAAAGGGTTAGTTCCGTACTGTAAACTCGGAAGATTTTGATAAGATTTCAATAGCTAAGCGTAGAAAACTAAGTAGTCAATTAAGATTGATGACTTTCAGAATAAAAAGCGTAAATAATTACTTATTCATGTTTGGTTTATTTCCTAGATGTTTTCGATCGTGGTGTATGGATGCATGTCGATAGAGGCTTGGCAATGGACCTACACTAGCAGCAATGACGCTGGCAAAAAAAGCAGGACATGTCTCTACAACGAATCTGGGGGGATATGCACGTTCGGGATTTTCGTCTCCTTTGTCGCACTGGTTGCCGCTATTCTATTCATCGGGGGTGAATTCCTAGTGGAGAAAACCTATTTGGTCAAGTATAGGCACGAGTACTATAAATTCGATCTGGGATTCTCTGGTAAGTGTGACCCCATGGTGACCCCTATAAAAGGACCTTATGGATCATATTCATGCTTTGCATTTTTGGATATATATATATGACTGAAGTATATGCAAGCAACAGGTATCATCCATTTTTATCTTACCTGTTGATTGCATATCCGGTATTTTTATGGACGCTGGAAAACTGTTTTTATTCTCAGCATTCTGGACCTTTTTGTACGTGGTTTGCTTTTTCGTACTGGAGAATCAATGGAGTAGCATGGAGCAAATTCAGGACAAAGAAGGACCCGAGGGTTCAATGATTGATCCACCTTGGGCTGGAAGTATCAAAACGGCCATTTGGTTCTCATTTTTCTCCATCCTTACTTGGGTGGGTGGGTATTATTTAATTTATGCAAAATACGAAAAAGACTGTATTTAGCTATTTTAATTCCTCAGGCCTGCTCCACCTACATGGCTCATCAGCGGTACCGAGTGATGAAGGCAGAGGCCCAATATGGAGGCGACACATCTAGCCGACGTGCTAGTGCATACCCTTCGACGGCTGCGACTATTAATGTTCCAGGTAAGTTAGTTAACCGTATGCTACATAACCATTGGTACGATACGCTGGAGTGTTTTAAAACTTGAGTAGGATCAACAGGAGCCTCGGAACCAACGACTACAGCTGTGCCCTTCTGAAGGAAAAGGCCGACTTGTACTATGCAACAAATGGAACCAAAAGGGGAAGACTGGGCCTAAACTTCTAGGTTATTCAGATGGGACAGGAATACTTTTAATTTTGCAATTAATTTATAATTGCGGAATTTAGTTATAGCTTCTTAAATCTGGTAAGAGTATACATAGCTTATAGCGAGAGGACCAATTCAAATGAAAGCAACGCAACCGTGCCAAGCCATGCATTTGCAAATGCCAATTAACTAAATATACTTCAAACTATGCAATCTTATCTATGAATTATGAATGACAGATTTCGAGAAAAGCATTTTAAAATACTCTCTTGACTAATACCACGAGAATCAACGGAGTGGGTCCATAACTTTAGTTATTTATGTCAACCATTTATGTTTCACATTTTGATACACCCGTTTCAATATCGTGTCAATTAAAATACTATGAATCAACAATTTGATGAGCAGTATCATGCCGATGGACATTAAGAGTATTCCAAAAATTCTAAATCCCTTTATATAATCCTACACACCAAAATGCTCAGGTTCTTTAAACATTATAACTAACAATGTTTATTATTATTATATGATTCACAATTCACAATGTATAGGGCATAGGGTAAAGACAGACATCTCATTTAAAACTTGTTTAAGATATCATATTTATTTCGTGTAATTTACCTTCATGCGGTCTTAACAGAATTATGATTATAATCCATGGTCTCCTTAGCACTTGGTTCTTTGTAAGACTTAGATTAGCCAATGCATCACTCACTTACAAAACGTTTAAAATCCAAGACACTATTGAACCGCTGTGATTATCAAGACAAGAGATCAAAAAATTTGAAAATAATTATAGTTTATAAAAATAGCTTTGGTGTCAGACCCTGGTCGTGTTAAATAGCTCCGCCCCTTTATATTCCATCTTTTCCCCAGGCTCTGACCCCAAATCGAACCTCTTTCATTTAATGAGATTGTCTCGTTTTGACTTGAGAAGTGTATACACGTGTGCAACAAAATAATTACGACCCACCGCCGTTGAGACTCGTTGGGTAAATCCTCAGCAAATATTTATAGTTACAATTATAAATGTGCAATTAATTTCGGGACCATAGTTGAAATAATATATTTCTGCAACTGCAACAATAGCCCTTAATTGTATCTACAAGCGCTTATAAATCCACATGATTAAGAATTATGCAACTATTGATTCCAATTAACTCTACAATTAACCAGTACGAATGATTGAATTGATTTTAATGTGATTGGGGAAGGGACCCAGGAATAGTGGACCATGTAGAACTTTTCAACGAGTAGTCACATAATTAGAAAAACTCACAGATCAAGCAATTAAGTAACAACATGTAGTAATTAATAGAAGACAGTTCCAAGTTCAACTCACACAAATATACTTAATTCCTATAGCTATTCAAAATAAAACTATTAAGTCACAATGCAATGTGACCTCCACCTTATACGAAGACATCGTTACCCCAAGAAATTCATGTATAAAGACAAAGTTGAGTTAGATTTAGATTATTGTATATTTACATATTAGTTTACTCCTTTAAACAGATTTAATTATTTATTTAACCAGATTTCTCAATTAATCCTAACTCTATTGTAATTTACGGACCAATTATGATAATTTCATTTCCAAACACCGTCAATAAATAAAAACTTCATTGCTTCAATAAACCTTACCGACTATAAATCTGCTTGTTTAATTGTTTCAATACAATTACCTCTCTTCTTGACTTTTTAACAAGGTTCTATGGAACGGAAGTCTCATAAATTTTACGAAAGAATTGACACATGTCACGAATCGGTTGACCCATGTGGGGGACTCGTCTTCTTCCGAGGAGATTGAGGAACCGTCGCTGCAACTTGGCTTGTAATCGCTCCCTTCGTAATCGTTTAAAGAACAATTGTCTGAATCTTGACCAAGTGTCTTTGCAAACGTATCCACCGCGTCCCCACCAGCCTTTCTCATCTCCCAATCCATCATCATGTTTTCCATGTAGTCGTTAAACTGGAAGTCGTTGCCACAACTGAGTTTGTTTTCTTTTCTGAACTGATTATAGAGTTGACGCATTTCTGGTCCATTTACGTCAATCTTAGATCCATTTTTATCAACATGCTCCCAAACTAGGTTATTTTGCTTGCCTAGATTGGCTCGACTTGTGTCGAAAGTGAAGACATCTGAATCTAATTTTTAAACAGTTTTATTATAACCATTGCACAAATATGGACGGACTTTAGGAACTGATATGTCACCATTCGAGTCTAGGTCAGTCCAACACTGAGAATCGGCGCATGAACTTTGGGATTCAGAACTGGGAATATCTATCGTTGTATTCTCATGGAAGTTATGTTCGCTGATTGTGTTACCCTTTTCAACTGACAACATTTCGATTAAGATTATTTTGAAATGATCAGATATTGGTCGGATCAAGACGGACCCTTCTAGCTGCAATTGAGACAAGAGACTCCAAAACTGATCGACATGATGGGTTGATTCTTTGTCATATTTTGCTAGTTTGATAGAAAGTTGTCATGGGATTTTCTTCAATTAAAATATAATTTCGATACAGTCACACAAGATATGAGATCAAGATCAATTGACGGAAAGGTATGCTGTAGTTAGTTTTCATAGTACGGAAGCGAACTTTCACATGCCTTGTGAACCTTGTCATTTTGAAACAACATTAATGTGCATTACAGAATTTTGCTGGAAATAGCTCAATCAAAATATAACATAAGGTTAAGAAAATGATAAACCCCTCGGCTTGGCTCAAATCTCTAAAAAATATGAAATTTTATCTAAACATACGACACAAGAAAAAAGTAGCAGATTCCTATGAGGGACCAACTTCAGGTGTCCCAACAACGCTAAAACATTCTGAGGAAACGATGAATTTAAAAAATCTGCAGAAGGATCATCTAAATGATGTCATCCCGCTTACAAATGAGTTAGCATCCACAGCAAAGTTGTCATTTCGTAATTGCTGCACCTTCACCAGAAATCATCGACTAAAAAAGAATAAGAAAGATATTCTCACGATTGCAAAAGGATTTCATACTTCGGGCAGCTATTGCTACCTACCTAGTTCAATATTCAAGGAGCCGGAAAAAATTCCACCAAGGTCAACCATTGACCCAAGAAGGCCTGAACCTCCAAACAGAACTGTTGTAATTCAGTATTATCACGATAATGACCCTTCCGATGCATCCGAATCAGATACGAACCCTTCAGACCTGACTAAAAGTCCAGTGAAACATGTCCGATTTGAGACCAATCCTGTCATACTGGATGACCAAGTACCAGAGCAACTAGAGGATGTACCATATCCAACAGTTCCAACGAGTGCATTGCCAAAGATGATAAAAACTCATACAATTTCAGGTGGGCAAAAGGGTACTATTATTGCTATTAATTTTTAAAGTTTTCCATGCAAGAACATTATGAACGAGCCTGATGGATTTTTCAGAAGATAAAGATGGGACAATCTACATGGATAACAATGAAAGCACAGATTCTGTCAAAACTATCGGACATGAGACCACTGATGATTTTTCAGATAGTGAGGAAAGTTTGAGAGAAAGGATTTTCAATGAATTTCAGCGCTCCTATCACACAAGAAACATGTAATCAAAAATCCATTCACAATATCACAAATAACTTGATTATAAGGCTTAGCCATGGCTTACCCAATGATATTCTATAATTAATTACTGTAGTAAAAGACGCAAAAAACTAGAGAAGGAGCTTTCGAAGAATGGACTGACTAATTATAATATCCCTTCTACAAGTTCAGAAAGCTCTGACGACGGAGGGGACCTTAAAATTCCGTTGCCCAAAAGTTTAAGAAATTTGCACAATCCTTGGAATAGGAGATCGAAAAATTGGAGGTATTTGTTGGAATACCAAAACCCGATGAAGGAGCTTAGACCACAACCCCGACTTGCCACAAAAAGGGTAAAAGCTGAGAAATCGCTTTTAAAATTAATTAAAACTAGTTTCATGGCCAAAAAGGCAGTTAAATTAAAGAAAAGTAAAATCTATTAACCTATGAAATAAAATGGTTGAGTTTCAATCAGAGAGTACATTTTTTTACCACCGGTTATCATCTTAACCGTGTTAAACCTTATTGGACATCATCTTTAAGCTCATTTAAAATAAAATTTTAAAGTTCTGCTCTAATCAAAACAAAATCGAGTAGTTTTGGTTGTTAGACTAGCAGATGCTGACATAGGTATTCCAAAAAATTTTTGGACTGATCTAATTATCCCAAGTTTCTGGTTTGGAACTCTGCCCATCCACTTGAGAGAGATGGTAATGGAAAGATTTGTAATTGTAACTTTGCCAATCCTCTGTCTTGAGTGACAAAAAAAATCCCCAAAGATTTTTATTCTAGATACCGTGCGATGCATACTAGATTCCGTAACGTGGGAAGAAGCACAAACAGCATGTGGAACTCTCGTAAGGAATAATACTATTTGAAAAATGAATAAAATCCGGGCACTACTGCCAACAAAGTTCAGGATCTGCACTCTCTGAACTTCCTCTTTCTTAATTGACCACTAACAATAAATGCGTAGGTTTTTTTTTCTCATTGTTTTGATTCTCTGATTGCGTGGGGTGAACTCTAAATGAAAATAAAAGACCTGATGGATGTAATCATTTGACTAACCCAAGCCGGTACAATCGTTTTGAAATTTTATCTAAGCCTCTGGTCAAGTTACCCACACGGGAATTTTTTTTATAAATCGTCGTAAGTTGGTGACGGCTACCTAATTTAAAGAGCAAAAAATATGTTCCCGTTAAATCCTTTTATTTTGATTAAAAATTAATAAACATAAACGAAATTAATTAATATTTGAGAACGTGATAAATATGATAGGTGAATTTAAGGGGTGTTAGACGATTAGGTGGAAATTTTTGGGGCAAGTTGAGATATTCTAAAGGATTCGGGATTTCGGATTTCCAAGAATTCGGATCAGGCGTCTTTTAAGTACGACCTTGTTGATAAGGCCTTGGGTCCTAGTAGAGGTCAAAGGTAAGAGGGAGGCACAAAAACTTGAAATTACTATCCAGTCATCATCTCCATGAATTCTGAAATTATTAATAACAAATACTTTTGCATTCAAATATTTGTTTCTGTAATTTGGTAATTGTAATTAAACATATTTGTGGCTTACCGTCAAAATCCACAGTTCCTGACCCATCTTCATCAATCTCTTCGATCATGTTGTTCAAGTCATCGTCTGAGAGGGTGTCATCAATTTCGTGCAAAATTTGCTTGAGAATGTTAGTCGTAATGTAGCCAGCCCCTGTGTATCAAAATGTTAACTCAATACTCGCCGTATCTTAAAGACATCGTCAAGATAAGATCTTACCATCTTTGTCATACAGACGGAAAGCTTCCTTGAGCTCTTTCTGCACATCTTCCGCATCTTCTTCAATAATGAATTTCGCAGCCAAAATCGTAAACTCTTCAAATTCAATCTGACCCGAACCTGCGGAATTAATTATCAATTTCCTAAATGAAGTCTAGCCTTGTTCAAAACTTTGTTCAAAAGTTAGCGATTTTTTGACCAACCATCGACATCAACTTCGGCGATGGTTTCCTTCAAAGTGGCATCTGTGAAGGCGGTCCCCATCATTCTGAAAATTGAGCCCACCATTTCAGGTGTAATGAATGGACGACCCTGTGAAAAGGTGTCGAATGCTTTCCGCAGAACTGAAATTATTTTTCAAATACAATTTTTCAACTATTATATGATTCACAGATATACTTTATTTTGAAAATCTCACTTGCAATTTGCTCTTTATCCAAGTCCGACTGAATAGTACATGAAAAGAACAGACAATTATGAAATACCTGAAATTCATAAACCAAAAAATATTTTAAAAGTCCTTACCATATTTTCTTAATTTCTCAAAAACCGTTCGCTATACAAGAATCCTGTAGTTGCGGAAGTGAATTAGAGACTGAATCCTTTCCCCCGAATATTCAACCCTCCCGATTTTTTTTGCATCCGAGGTTTCCAGTAGAGAACATCTTTTCGGGAGTTTAGGAGGACATGATTTTTAGAATACGGATTTGATGATCTATTTTTAGGATTTTTAATCCCTAAATGCAAAAGAGGAGTGTAGCTTGTAAGGAAATCCATGTGTTTAGATTATGAGATCTCCCTCATCTCCTCTCTACTCGATACTCCTACGCCTCCACAAGTTATAAGCAAAAATTATTCTCAAGCCAGGATAAATAATCACACAGGGCCCACAAACATACAAGTCCTCAATATGCCAAACTATATGTTTCTACTTACTAGGCTTGATATTTAATTGTTTCCAGACTGCAACGATTCCCTTTAAAACTTGGTATCCTACCCACCCGTGCCTGTCAAGATGCTGTAGTCAACAATGAGATTTGCAAGAGTTGACAGTTGGACAGTCAGGAGTAAATCGCAGCTTGCTCCGAATAATTCTCTATAAAGATTAGCATTTGCCGAGAGATTTATGGACAGATTTCACGGAAATTCATTCCTCGTATTCTTTTAAAATTATTGTATCGTGTTCGTGTTAAGAAGACTGAGATGGGGATGAATTACAATCTTTCGTAATTTAATTACCGTATCTCAAAGTGAAGAGAGTTGAGCTTGTAATGCCAACAACGTAATATATGAATCCTTCACACATTTGAGGATTTACGATGTATGATAACTGACTCTAACTGGAGTTCATTTTTTTTTATAAACGAAATGTTGTTTTTGTAATTTGATATACACGTAAAAGTATTATTTATTTATTCCTCTTCCTACTTGAGGGGATCTTAATTATTTTAGTCCGATACTTAATTTTCCATTATTTCTATTTTAAAATAATGGAGATAGTAGACACTATACATACGAGACCTGTATTTGTTATAAACTTGCAAAGTTAGATAAATTGAGGTGGTCATTAAGTTCGATTGAAAGATTCTTGATTCCACTTCCTTCAAGTGTTTTCCTGCCGACAACATATCGTATTTTAAGTGATTTATAAAAGCACATGACTATTGACAAAATAAATCATGAAAAGGTTCCCCAACCTTGTTTATGGATAGCCCTTATCCACCTACAACTTATTAGATGTTATATTTTCAGACGTATGGATTAGGATACGTGGAACAGTTAAAATTAGGTAGTCGATCTGTATGTTGCAAACAACAGCCGTACAGTGCATATTGGCCCGAATCCAATCCAACTTTTTTTTTTATCAAACCGACCTTTCAAAATTTAACAACAACTGCTTTCATTTAAAGGGTAGATGGTAACTTCAAGCATTTGTTTTTACTGAAGGGGATACACGCCCTCGTTTTGGCTTATGAATTATAGAGGCTAGGAGTTGAATGTAATGTATGGAATACAGTCGTAGGAAGGATACTCCACAACCTTAAACTTACGAGGACTATATTAGATATTATATTATAGAAATTAAAAACACTGAATACCTTGTAGTGATGACCTGACCTATCGCCCTGAATCTGTTTATCTGTCTGTCTAGATGACATTTTGCAACTTAAAACTTTCTATAACTCTTGATTTACATCGGGGTATACAAACTGTACTGATGCATATTTGATAGCAGAGAGATGTTCAGTTCATAGGTGTGTAAAGCAGAATCATATGCATGAACTGAACTGATTAGTGTATTCTGATGAAATCTGAAATCAATCTGACATGAGTTATTACTGTTAGCTCCATGTTCTGATTTGTTGATGCATATTGGCAATATGTAATTTGCAGTTTTTTAATGTTTCCAGAAATTGTGTAGAACTCGAAGTTTCATTCCTATTAAACTATAACTTTGTGATGAAGTAGACATGTTAAGAATTAAAATTGTCAGGCCACGATAAATATTATAGCCGATGTACCTCTACATCACTCAAACAAAACCTAGTGTCATGAAACTAGATATAATGTTTAATGAAACTAGACATAATGTTTATGTTCCGCCAACCTCTTACATCAATTACGGGAGTCAAAAACGTGCTCTTAACTAAAAGAAAAATTGATTATGGTCTTCCTCGTAATTTCTACCAAACTGGCAACTATACTATACAACTAATCAATCAATCATTCACAGATTTACTCAATGAAGAGAATCAAGAGCGCATCCGACAAAAAGTTTTCAGCGTATTTTTTGCACTTTGTTAATGTTTTATGAGCTGACAACTGCGTCAACTGCCAAGTAACCCCTTGTTATACAATGCACACAAATAATGTATACAAAAGAGCTGGCATGATTAACAAAATAAGCATTAATTGAGCTATTTAGTAGAGTTGTATTGTATGAATATACGGTGGAAACAATCCCAAGTTTTAAAAAAAATGGTTAGAATCCAATTTAGAATTAGAAAGATGTTCTGTCATCTTTACCTATTCAAAGTGACAAATTTCCATAACTGTAACTTCCGAACGCGTACATGCTTCGTGATGTAGCCAATCTTCTTCACCTCAAACTCAAGACTCTTAATCGATAAGTCTAACATGAGTTCATGAGTCTAACTAACTGTCGTAACTTAACTAGCTGACTAACACTCAATTATTTTTTCTAAAACTTAAAATTATTCGATAATAACTTGAAGCAGCTGGTTTCTGGTATGTAAACCTGAAAAAAAAGAGTGAGTCACAAAGAAGATATTCCATCTCATAACGAACTATCGTATAAAACAGCGAAGATGTGTGGTATCATGTATTATGTATTTTGTCGCTTAATAAAACCATTGCATTGTATATTGAACACAGATAGAATATTTACTTCCAACACATTACATAACAATAATAAACGGACTCGTAAAATGCATTAGATAATTCGAACAGACAATTAGTAATTCAAATCCCGAAAGTATATCATAAATGTTAGATAATTCAATTTTCTAAATTTTCTTAATGAAATCCTTACGTGTCAGGTTTGACGGCAGTGCTTTGAAAGTAGTAAAGTTTCGGAGTGAAGTTTTACGTGCATGTAAGATTTTATCTTTATTCAGATCCACTGACAGTTGCTTTACTTCATAAATTTCAGCTTGGGTTTTCTTAACAGTCTCTTGAAGCATCAAGTATTTCTGGAAGAATTGTTTTTTCTGCGCCGTATTTTGCTTTCCCATTTCCACTGCACCTTGTAACCAATAATCCATAACTTATACATATTGCTTCAGACTTATTATTCCATTAAGAAAAGCACCACATGTCCCCGACATTTATGGATTTCAATGAAACTTGCAGAAATTCTATGAAGGCTTAAGTTTACGAATGTAAAAAAAAGTTTTAAAAAAATCCATGGTTTCGAAGTTCCGAAGAAGTGGCAAAGCAATTTCCGCTTATTTAAACAACCGGTTTGGATAAAATTTGTTGTGGGGAGTCCTAAAGCTATTCCCATTCCCCAGACGTTTCTTTTTTAAATTAAAAAAACCAGAACTGCCAGAAATCGGTATTTGATTTTGTTTTTTGGAAAGGCCTTCTGGGGGTAAGCCTAGGGTCTTTCCACAATAAATTGTATCCAAAAATCCATAATTTTCGGGTGTTTTACGGCTTTTTGAATTATTAAAAAATCTCTCCTAAAGGAATAGCCGTAGGACTCCCGACTCCCCACAACAAATTTTATCGAAAATCGCTCAATAAATCCTCCGAGAGCTTAACGTATAATACGTACGTAAATTGTTTTCGGCTTGCTTTTGCGCTTCCTTCAGTTCCTTCAATGACTTAGCTCGTTCCTTCTCCCTCTCTATAATCTCCAGCGTTCCTACATCAATCCAATCAATCACAAACGATTTAAACATTTTTTTCGATACCATTTTTGTTCACCGTCTATTATTTTTTTTTAAACACGAGAAGACGGATTACTCAGCTCATAAAATCTTTCTCTACTCCTAGAAATAAAATAATGAACTTACGCTTCTCTAGAACCTTTTCCCATGCAATGCATTTAATCTTCATATCGTCGATTTCTTTCAGCCCTAGAGTTTAAATATAGGAAGGATGCAAAATCAATTTATTCATACTTAAATAAGGATAAATATTCACTTTCCATTAATGATTAAACAAATCCAAAAATTACCATCATTACATTACCTTCCCGATACATCTTCATAGCAGTTAAATCTTCTAGATGCTTCTTTTCGAAGTCTTTCAACAAATTTTCCGCGTTTGAGCTTAAGGCCCAAGATTTGACGAGGAGTCGATCTTGCCTTTCAAGTAACTCGCGTAGCTGCAAATTCCGATCCGCTTTCACAACTTTTCGATCTAATAACTCGATTTCTTTAACCATTTCAGAAGTATCACCCGCTAATCTTTAGTTTAAAGATAAAGATAAAACATTAAATTTTAACAGTGTAGTTGTGAAAAAAATGAGCCATAAATTAGAATTTATATTATGAAAATTAATACTTGTAAAGGAGAATCTGAAAGTTCACAGCTGAGACGCTGGCTGTTTTCTGTTGCACCGAGTTGCACGGCACGGTCATGGTTCTTTACGCATGCGCAAACAATGACAACCATCCGCCAAGGTTCATCCGGAGACAAAGGCAACAACATGCGAGTGCATGGAATTTCAAAGCCGAATCTGTTTCTAAATGTTAGAACTGTTCAATATTTTTATAAATCTAACAGCGGGAGAGAACGGTCACATTCGGTTTTCGGTGCTTGAAGGCTTGAATCAAGGTAGGTGAAAGTAAATTTTCGTTTCCGATATAATTTCCGTATACTACGGAAACGAAAATTTACTTTCACCTACCTTGGGCTTGAATAGCTTGATTGAAGCATTTGGTGTTTGGTAACCCAACGCAGGTAATTTAAACTTTGTAGACGTTGAGTGAGACTTAAGAAGACGTTAAGAAGCATATAAAAATAAAACTCAAAGAACTAGAAAATAATCGTTAGGTCAGTTGGATTTCGGCTCCCGGCTTCCAGAGTGTGGGTGGAGTGAAGTCGAAATTTTCTGTGGCTTATTTGGTTTGGCGAAGTCGAGCAAACTAATGATTTAATAAGTAAATATATGATTTAACATTTAACAATAACAATGAGTTAGTATCATATCCAGTATCATACCTTTTGAAATACTATGAACCAAGAAAAGTGATTGCATTTGACGATGGTTTCGGTGGGGAAAAGGGGGAAAAGGATATGTTGGAGTGGCAGAGGGGGGAGTTTATGAAAATATCGACCGGCTGTGTGTTTCTTTTGGGTGGGTCTCTCCATGGTCTCTCATGCTCGGATTTTGGATTGTTAAATATAGTTTTTAAAATATAATATATTTTAAACTCCCTTTCCTAGGGCCCTTGGTTAGTTTGAGTGACTGTTGAGGATTAGTGACTTCGTTTGAACGAAGAATTTGGGTTGTATATTTAGCTTCTATTGGCTCGTCATTGCAGAAGTTGACATCGGAATAACTGCATTTGCAAATGTCACTTTCAGAAAGTTCAGGGCCACGGGACTTATTAACAAAGCCTGAGTTCAATGAAAAGCCCCAAGTCAATGCTGTTAATGCAGCTTCCGGAAGTATTGAAGTGTCGGGAGACCAGGGGAGTTCCATACCCAAGAAACGGTACTAAAATTTTCTCCGAATAATGAGAGTTAGATTATATTTTATTGTTGTTGTTTCTCTCTATACTAATTTATAACGGCTCGTTTAATTTATTTTGCAGGCAAGATGTTCTGAAATGGAATGGGTGGGGATATAAGGACTCTGGATTCGTATTCCTGAATGGATGCTTAGAGTTCACGGGAAACCGTTACCCCCTCGGAAACATAGTCCTGCCTTACTTTACTTCATGGGTAAAGGACAGACTAGGAGGGGATTTTAGCTCCAAAGTTGAATCTATTCCTGAACCCCCTGAGGACTCCTTTCCTAGTCCACGACTTTCAGATGAATTCACTAGGGCCTTGGAATCAGTGGGCCTGAGTTGGTCCATTAATGGAAGCGATCGGCTCTTCCGCTCACACGGACATACGCTCCATGACATCTTCAACCTGAGGACTGGAAACTTTCCAAGGATTCCTGATATTGTCGTGTGGCCTGGGGAACATGAGCAAGTGGAAAGACTGATTGATCTTGCTCAGAAACACGATGTAGTTGTCATACCTTATGGGGGTGGAACTAGCGTTTCTGGAGCTCTCAGTTGTCCTGAGAGTGAACTAAGGACGATTCTCTCTTTGGATATGTCTCAAATGGTATTGTATGCGTTTTTTATATTTCAGTTATTTTTAAATTGTTGAACGATGAAGTAATTTTTTTGCTGACAATTCTGGAATCGTAATTTAATCATCTAGAAACGAATCCTTTGGGTTGACGAATCCAACTTGACCTGTTGCGCTGAAGCAGGGATTATTGGACAAGATATTGAGGCACAGCTGAGAGTGAAAGGGTTCACTACAGGTCATGAACCTGATTCGTACGAGTTTTCAAGGTATCTCGTCTTCGATATGCTTGTAGCGATTGTTGTGTTCGAGTCATCAAGTTTTCTCTTTTCTTTGATGAAACTAGCTTGGGAGGCTGGGTAGCAACAAGAGCATCTGGAATGAAAAAAAATACTTACGGAAACATCGAAGACTTGCTAGTCAATGTAAAAATGGTGACCCCAATGGGCGTGGTGGAGAAATATTGTCAGGTTCCACGGATCTCAGCAGGGCCAGATATTCATCATTTTATTTTAGGTTCTGAAGGGAGCTTAGGAGTGATCACCCAAGTGGTTCTCAAAATCCGGCCACTGCCACCCTGTAAACGATACGGCTCTGTTGTCTTTCCCGACTTCGGTTCAGGTGTAGCTTGTCTTAGAGAAGTTGCTAAGCAGGTAGATTAATTTATGTTTGTTTTTAAAGTGTAACAATAAGATCGATAAACTCATTTAATCTTATTCTTTTCAATCTTTTCATATTTTCAGAGATGTCAACCATCTTCAATTAGGCTAATGGATAATGAGCAATTTAAGTTTGGGCATTCACTGAGAGCCCCGACCAGTTTTTACGGATCCATTTCATCTGTTGCGAAACAATTTTACTTGACCAAGTTTAAGGGATTGGACCTGAACCTTATCTGTGTAGCCACATTGCTTTTTGAAGGTAGGCAGTAAATTCATTTTAATAAATATTCAACTTAGTTATAATTAATTATCTCTTAAAAAGGATGGTGAGTTTAATATTTATTTTTCCAGGTCAAAAAGCAGAGGTGGATGTTCAAGAACAAAGAATTTATTCTATAGCAGCTAAGTTTGGAGGTCTCCCAGGTGGCGACAGTAATGGAGAAAGAGGTTACATTCTTACTTTTGTCATCGCTTACATTCGGGTAAGAACAAAAAAGCTAACCAAAAAGAATTTCAATCCATAGAATTAGATCTACAATCTGACTGATAAGACAATTTTAACGAAAATTCTGGATTAATCATTGCAGGACATTGCTTTGGACTACAATATCGTTGCTGAGTCCTTTGAGACATCAGTTCCCTGGAGCCATGTGTACAACCTATGTGAAAATGTCAAGCTTCGTATTGTGAACGAGTGCCGAGGTTAGATGATATTCGATAATTTCGTAATTTTAATGCTCGATTAATCTAAAATTATGATCCAAAACTAGCAAGAGACATCAAGCATCACTTCATAACCTGCCGAGTGACCCAAACTTACGATGTAGGAGCCTGTGTGTATTTCTACTTTGCATTCAACTATAGAGGAATTGCTGACCCTGTGAAGGTCTTTGAAGAGATCGAATCTACCGCTCGTGAAGAAATCTTTGCAAATCGAGGAAGCATCTCCCATCATCATGGGATTGGTAAAATCCGAGCGAAGTGGTTGCCTCAAACAATATCTGCCCCTGCCATCGGAACCCTTTTACAAATAAAAAGAGCAGTTGACCCTGAGAACATTTTTGGGAATGGGAATGTCCTCTCTTCACCTCCAGCGGAAATCTTGAAGCTCAAGTCCAAGCTGTGATTTTTATACTTCGAACTTTCAGCGTTTTTGTTCTTGTATTTTAATTTAATACCTATGTTAATTACCTACTTAATATCAAGCCAAAAAGTACATGTACTCAAGCTATATAGCACCAATAAGGATAGAAATTCACTCCTCCCGATCTCTTTCCAACTGATACCAAGTTATAACGGGTTTTGTAACAATGACTGTCAAACTTTTTGTTTTTATTTTAACATTTTCGCCGTACTGATTTTGATGGACTAACTGATTTTGAGAGTTAGTAATGTAATATTCAATGCAATGCCCTACACTTTAAAAACACTTTGTCTTCTAAATCTGTACTGTTAGTCATAATTTAGGATTCTTAAAATCTGTATAGATTTTTTAAGAGCTGCAGCCCTGCAGGTTGTTTTAAATTTCAAATCTAAGTCAAAGCTAGTACTTTAGATTTATGTTAGTATATTTAATTTTATGAAAATTCCATCACCCGAAGATTTACCACCAGTAACAATTTCCAGTCAACATGTATTACATATTTATGCAACTTTCCTAATTTAATAATATACGTACACATACCTATTCGTTAGTCAAGTCAATTTATTGTGAATTTAGTCAGTTTTCATTGTGAGTCAGTTTGTAAATACCTAGTATGATAAAAAGACAGTCTGTTCTGTGATGTGACTTGTTTTGCATAAGTATTAGTTATAGTTGTACTCAGTAAATGATTTCTGAATTAGTATTAATCTGTGGGAACCCAAAGGTACCATTGCGTGATCTTAAGTATAATTTCCACGCTCACCTCTAAAACCCCCAAGGGTGTAAGTACTTAAACGAATGATTTTGCTGTACTTGAATTATTTAAAATTACTACTTCCGTTTACGAAATCGTGTTTGTCCTAATCGTAAGCTGAGCAACCCTGGGCTGTCTATTTTATTATGTGCTTGATCATGACCAGACACCAGCAACTTTTGAAAAGGTTGAGAACAAATAATGCTTACTTAATAGTATAGCTAAAGCAGTGAAATTACCCTATGTTGAATTTAATTCATAAATAAACAATTTCGTGGGTTTATGATTTCACTGAATCACACACAGTTTGATTAATTAGCTTGTAAAGCAATCCGTGGAAATATGACGGTAAATCGTCGTATCTTATTATATTACAGTAATTGGAGGCCAGATTGGACATTGATAACCTTTGAAAAGTAGCAGGACTCAATCAAGCCGTCTTGATTGCCAGGGGAGAGGATTACATTATTCTCAGACCTGAAGAACTTCAGTCCTCCTGTAATGGAAGATTAAAATTAAAAGCCCTTATTATCTCACATGGATTTAGAATTAAATGCTGAATACAAGTTAATCCGAATTACCTTGTAGAGCTTTGGCAAGGTCCATGTAAATGTAAACCTCGGCCGACTTCCTCATGCCAGAAATGACGCCATTAGTCCCAGGCTCCCCCACCGCAAAATGAATGTGATTTCGCTTCATTCGGCTCAAGCCGGATTTTTTAATCGAGTCCCAGTAGCGAAGATAAGTGCCATGGATAACCAGCTGACAGTCTGATGCATTTTTTATCTCACCTAGCTCCAGGTCATCGATCTGCAAGGCGTCCAGTTAAACAAAACAAACAATGAAGGATATGTAAAAAGTGTAAAGTACATTCAATATGGTCAACGAATACGCTCAAGTGACTTATTTCTTACAGGAAACGAATGACCCTGATTAGCCCTTATCTGCAATTTACTAGTTTTGGGATCAGGTCGTAGGGCAAAGCGTTGTTTATTACAATTTTGAACAGCAGCTTGAACATCTTGTTCAGTCCATCTTTTGAATCGGCGGTGTTTGAGGACATCTTCGACATTAATAAAGCCTCCTGGGTGTACGGTCAGATTTTCGTTGGGTGCATTATGCCGAAGAAGCCAAGTTAGGGCTTTGCCTAGGGCTATCGTCGATTGCCCTCCTGATTCCTAGATTTCAATTTCTCATTTAAGTATGTAAATAAAACCTACTCCAAGCAGCTACGAAAGGCCCGTTCGCTTGTAGAAAACTTCTGACTTCCCATTTTTAAACCCTCTTA
>JAQFYM010002012.1:0-26776 GCA_034694785.1 Agrenia bidenticulata | reverse complement strand
AAATTTTTAACTGAAAATTTTCATAAAAAAATAGTAATGATTTTTGTCAATTTTAATCGTGTTTTTAAGCCAAAATTTAGAAAAAAACACTGACTAGCCCTGGTCAAATAAAAATCCTGGCTACGCCACTGGTTGCTTGCCTCGCTTTGTTCATGAAATCTTACAAACATGCTGTATGTAACAATGATGATCTGTTTTCTTAATGGTCATATGTTTTCGATAGTATGCCGGGTGGCTCTGTCTTTTCTTATGTTTTTTATTATAGCATTTACAGTTTTTTACTGTAAAAATATGTGCTGTCGTTGATTGTTAGTTATTTTTATTACACATGGGAAAACTACGACAGTGGCAATTCTTGTTACTAGTGTACAACTGTATAATGCTAAGCGCTCGTAACTAAATAAATGTAAACTAGGGCTGCTACTAACAAAAAAAATTGTGATCTAGTAACTTAAGATTCTGATATAAGCAAAAGTTTAGTTTTAGTGTATAAAAGATAAATACATGGATTGAAATTTTAAACCTTTGTTTTTGTTTGCGTAACATAGGGTATTTACAAGTATCGCAACACTTGATATTGCACCCTTTTTTGCAAAACCAAAGATGGAAAATCTAGAATTAAATATGAGAAGGACAATTTATATCATACATTTAAATAGATAAAATACAATTTAAGACTGTATTAATTAGGGTTGAGGATTGGGATTCTCCGGGATCACGATTCAAATCCTATTCAAATCATGCAGGAATTATACAAAGATTCGAATCCAGAGATTCGTATTTTACAATTTTTTTTTATATTGTGTATTTTGATTTTCCTAGTATCAAAGAAATATTTGTAAAGAAAAAAACGTATATTTTGTTTATTTTCGTTCAAAATCATTTAAATAATATTTTAAATGCAGGAAGTTGAAAAATGTACTATCTCCCGAACGATTTCTTGATTTGGTTTGTATATTACTACATAATGAAAAGGCTGATTCAACGTTAAGGGTACAAACTTTAACAATGTTCAAATACTCAAATATCACATCCAATCTTTCAGATCTTATATTTTACTTAATGAATACATCCATGTCTTGTTCAAAAAAAACTGGTGTGTTGGGTTGAAAGTTTCTTTCTTGAGCGGATGTCTCTAAGTCTCCTATGAACGATTCAAAATCATCATGCACATTTTTTATATCAACATTATAACAGTTACTAGTATTAAGATTACTTATTCCACTTTGCATCTCATTGTATAATATTTTTATGTACTGAGATATATTCTTTATACTCGTCTTTCTTAATATATCGCTCGACTTGACAGCTATTAGCTTATCAAATCTTTGTAAAAATGCACTATCAATAATATGTAACCCTCTGTTAGCTAGCTTATTACACAAGAGCTGTAACATTTCGGCAGCAAATGGGCTCCGTGTATTAGTTAATTGTATTTTTACATAATCGATAATGAAACAAACATTGCACAAAGGGAAACCACTCTTAGAAATTTTAAGGCATGTTTGTTTAATAGGCTTCAAGATTGAAGTGATGCTTTCTATGTAATTTACTTATAGGTCTGATATATCTGAATTCTCTCCCAATAAATTATTCATTTCCTGAATTTGCGGCCAACACTTTATCCAGGTAATAATCATAACACAAGTTTTATTCCATCGTATGGGGCAGTCTATTTTCAATTGAATCTCTTTTATGTTTTGGATTTTAAGAATACTGCGAAACGTGCCACTTTTTACAGTGCTTTTTCTAATGCTTTGTATTTTACACCTTATTTTCGTTATAATATCAGTTTTAACTGCATATGCATATACAATTCTAGATTATGTCGTTTCAGTTGTTTCATCTATATCATCATTATTATTTTCCATATCAAGTTCATCTTCAAAATCATCTAAATTTATTGATAAATCTGCTAGTAAAAAGTCTCTTAATACTAAGTATAAAGAGTGCAAAATACATATCATTAATTTCACTGAACATAAATCTGCCAATTTTTTTAATACATTGCACCTAGTAGTTGCAATACATTTTTACTTGTGGTGGTTTAATATTCTTTTTATTAAGTAAATCTATCTACGAAGATTAAAGAGCAAGAGCAGTAGGTGAACCATTTATTCGTCTGGCTCCAAGAAAAATACAAAATATGGTCGAACTAATGGTATAGATACGAAAAATGCAATATATCTCGGGAATTATTTACTAACTCATCACATTGAATACTACAATAATTTATGTTTTCTAAACTTATCCTTATATATTTCTTTAAATCTTCACAATACTTCTCCGCAAATTGATTCATAATATCTGCAATTTGTGTGTGGAAAACACGTAAATTTTTTTCAGTTGTCTTCTCAAACATTAATTTTATTTCCGGCGAGTGGGCTATTGCATTAAACAGAATATTATAACGCGCACAAAGTCCACTTATTATGTATCTCTTTGATACTTTAATATATGCAGATATGATTCTCATTTATGCTAAGATGCTGCTTTGATTGGTATCTGTGGCTTCTCATAATGAAATTCTATGAATTCTTCATAAATGCCTCAGTTGGTTCGATGTACTCGTAGCCTGCATTTTTATCATTGCTCCACAATGCTTACAATTTGCAGCATTTTTTTCTCGACTAAAGTGGTCCCAAATCGAGTCATTAGTGGTTGTCATGTAAAGAGCATAAAAATAAAAAAATACAAAAAAAAAATACAGTATAAACAAAAATCTGGATTCGGGATCGGATTCGAATCCCGCCTAAAAAAAGGTGAGGATCGGGGATTGGGATTCAAGATTCGAATCCTTAACCCTACATTTAATGACAAATATACAAAAAACATTGCTTGCTCTATAGAATGCTGTAAAAGTATTTTACCTTCAATGCGTTCTATAAGCGTTTTATAATCAAATGTATCGTTAAATGCAAAAATTTGTGTCTATTTTTACTGTAAAATCTGTAGATTCAAAATTACTTATATCAGCAAATATCATAAAAAGAAGGTTTTTATTGGTATTAAAGTAATATTTGACGTTCTAAGGTTAGATGTCAATACGTAAGATTTTTTGCACATTTTATATCTTTTGCCAACCTTTACACCGCGATTCAATACAGCTTTTATGCAGGTTTACTAATTGGTTATCTTTTTAAGGCAAATATAGTCAGGGTTGGTTTTGCAGTCATTTTGGTAGCCATTGATCTTTTTATCTTCTTTCTATTTTCTCTTGTTCTATAATGATTGTTAGCATCTCACGGGTGTCTGTAAAAATAAGGCAAAGCTATTAATTTGTGTCTTCCTGTATATAAGTACACGATTTAATGCTGTTTTCTTATGACAATGTGACAAAAATGAGAATACATCAGCTTTTGGCATTTTAACCGCAGTTGAGTTCATAGCGATTTAGTTATTTTGTAACTTAATTTTTTGTTGTAGAAATTGCAATATCATAACCTAGGATTAGTTTTCCTCCTTTTTTTTTACCAGGGATCGAGGTTTTTTGATTTACGGGCGATTAAAAAAAAATATGTGCCTAAAAGACAGTAATATTTTTTTGTTGAATTTAAAAGCTTTGCACTAAAAAGTTTGTTTAAAAATTTGTTTGGATCGTATTTAATGCACATTGTTGTACATTAAAAACTTTATTTATAAAATCAAGTGAGATCGTAGTAATGGTATTTTTTACGTCTTAATCATAGCAAATTTGCAACTCCATGCATTTTCATACTTTACTTAGCGCAGAAAAAGCTCTAATCTCTTTTCATTCGTAAATATATTACTTAATCCTATTTTTATGTAAAAAACATTTTTTATCGTAATATTACTGTATTAAAATATACGATAAATGTATAAAAATATTATTTTACTTTTTAAATACTTTAATAACAATATAAACGCACTTTAAAGTATGTAAATTTTTACCACAAAATTTGTTGGGACCTCAAAATTATATATCAAATAACTATAAAAAAACTGCAAAATATAAACTAGTGTAATTATAATTACAACCAAAAAAAAAAAAACCTAACAAACGCTAGTCCCTAATTTTGGCATATAATTTTTTTTTGTACAAAATATCGTTTTTTCTTATATTGAAATAAAAAACGCTATAAATGAAATTTATGCAACAGGAATGTACATTTGCGCATATTTGCAGCATTAACATGCATTGTTGATCCACCGCATAAACAGTATTAAAAGAAGCCAACATGCTGCATTTTTTATCACTGTCAATCGACAGCCAAACAAAATTTCTTCTTTTTATACATAAAGGTGTTCTGCTTTTTTTGGGGTATTCTTGCTGTCGTGCTGCTTTTATTGGTGTTTTGTCTCTGTTATTTTTATCAGCGAGGCTTTTTTTTTTGCATAAATCATATCAAAAAAAGCCAAGATTTGCGGCTAACTTTGCGTGTGTTGTTTCAAAATAAGAAGTATACGTGTTTTCAGACGTTATTGCAGTATTTTAATAGACGCATGTTGTAATCTGCTAAAATATAATTTCGTTTTTTGCTGGTTAAGCTTTATCTTTGTCAGCACCTTCAATTCCTAACCTTTTTTGATTGTTGGTATTATTTGTATGCACAGTGGCGTAGTCAGAGAAAAAAGGCGGTACATGCCCTATTGACGCAAAAAAAAAAACTTAGCCTGACTTTAAGGTGGGTACTTTTTTAGTGATATAAAATACGCGAAAAAAATATCTGGATAAAATTCGTATTTTTGGAATTATTTATCTTTTTTGCAAAAAAATATAAATACTTTTTTGAACGTTCGTGCGTATTTTTCGTGGTTCCATCTTGTCAAAAAAATCCTGTTCACGCCACTGGTCATCTAAAAAAATACCAAAACATTTTTAGGTAAAAGTTCGATATCACTACAGTAATCGACGTTCTCTATGCAGTTTTTATTTCTTAATCATGCCATATAGTATTATCACTCACATACCGTTTTTTTAGTCTCGTTCTTGTATAAAAATCATATATGTTTTATTTAATCAAAAGTGTACGTCAGTGTAACAAATTATTTCTACTATGATAGCCACCAGGTTTTGTAATTTCTTTTTCGATCCTTTGACACAGCTTTGACGATATCATTTAAACACAGCATATAAATTTTTTTAGAGTATGCACATGTATTATATAAAACTGTTTTGCAAAATTATGCAAGATAAGTAGGAATTGACAGTTATACTTTTTTAGTATTTGTATTAATCTATCTAAAATAGTATAATTCAAACTCAGAAAATGTATAAACAAATATCAAAGTAAATGCGAATGCGATGTATTAATTTAATCTCGCAACTTTTAAAAACTTTACATCAAAAAACTGTAAATTTTTCGGCTTTGATGAAAATACAATTATTGCTTTTTTTTTAAATGAATAATCTTGTGAGAGAATAAAAATGAACATCTAGACCATAATGATTATATTTTTTTTTGTGTAACACCCGCTTTCTTTATATTACACAAATATTTTCAGATATGTAAACTAGCGCCCAAAATTTTTTAAACATAACTAGTCAAATTTAAACAATACAAAATTTAGTAACTGTAACAAAGAAATATAGATCTGAACAACGCAGAAGAACGTATACACTAGAATTACATAGATATATCATGACAAAACGTATATATTGAATTTTCTATTGTTAAAATGCCAAAAAACAAAATGTATTTAAATATTTTTACGTTCATTGGCTATTGAAATCAAATAATCCTTGTGATCATTTGACAGTCGCAACAATCGACAAAATGCCGATGGTTTGCATTTTTCATAGTTTGGGTATAGTACTTTAATGTAAAAAGGATAGTTTATATATATTCAGCAATAAACAAAACAAAGCTTACTCCGCTGTAGATATTTCTTTATCAATAAGGTATCTAACTTCCAATTATCACTAAATATTTTGTAGGTAATTGCAACATTATTGATGCAGGACTGACGATGTGGGCTTCCAAATACTTACTTTCGCTGAAAACCCGTGTTTGGAAAGTCTTGATTGTCATATCTTTGGTTACCCGGGTATGAACCCGGTTTTTTTACCATGTATAGAAAGAAATACACTTGCAAAAAAATGTAGGTAAAAAATAATACATTTTCATTGTAAAGTTGATTATTAAAAAAACGTCAATCTTTAAGCTAAAGTATAAAAAAATTATTTTAAATTTCGTTTTAAAATGATATAGCTTACACTTTATCAATGTATATGCGGTTTGTTGCCAAAACAACTTAAAGCGTATTTTGAACCGTATTGTAAGCATAACATCTGTATGTTTTTTTTGATTATATTTTCGTATAAAGTTTGGTTAACTATTCCGGTTTTTCCGAGATTCTAGATTTTTGACATGTTTTTCACACCGTGTTTCATATAGAAAACAAATAAGTAATAAACCCGGCTAAAAATTACGTAAAAGACAGACGGTTAACGAAAGGGCTTTGGTGTTTTGTACAAGAAATTAAAACGCAACAAAATTCAATACTAGTAATTTATATATGTTAAAGTGAAATGAACAATAAATAGATCCAAAGTACTAATTTAGTCGTAAATTATAGACAACCACTGCATAAAAACATAAAATACGCGCTTTAATGTATACAAAATAAGCATGCAAAAAAAGAAAATTGACGTGGTGCGTTGGCACGACAAAAACAGTAGTAGGTTTCTTTTTTTTTTCCTGAAATTTATGATGCACTCAAAAATTAATACGAGCAAAAAAAACAATAAAAAACATTTTAATTTAATGTACTCGTTTATATTGCAAACACGAAACGTTTATTAAAATTCACATACCTATGCCTTTACTTTTTGACGCGAAATAGGGCGCAAACATTGTAAATTATTGAGAATTACTTAAATTATACGGCAAACGATCTAAAGCTGTAAATGCCCTTAAAATCACATCAAGCCAGTTTTTGGTCTTCGGCTGATTTTTGTATTTATAACAAAGTAAAACAAAATCAGTAATCTCGTAGCACAAATGAAATGACACATACAGCTTGCAATGACGCAAGTAGTTTATAGCTTGAAATCTTTACTGGCATTTTTCATGTGCTTTGAATTTAAAGTTGTCTCTCTCCCCCCAAATCACAAAACGAAAAGATGTAAACAGCAGCCTAGGCTAGCAATTTGTCGTTGAAAATTGCATTTTAGTTGCTCCTCTTAATGTAATGTAAAACGAAGAACAATACAAATTTACGCTTATTTATTTTTCATTGAGTTTATTACATCGCGTGTTACTTTTCAATCATTACTACTACAGATAAAAATTCATTTGTTCCATTGTATTTACTATTTTTTTTACATGATTAACGCATTTTTACGTCATCATAAAAATCAAAAAGCATTGGTAATTAGTCCAAATATATTATGTTCCTTTAATTGGCTTGCATTTTAATATTATTACTTTTTGTTTAGATTAATAGTGTATGGTAGGCAATAAAAAAATATGAAAGTCGAAGGCATTTTATAAGTCGTTTATTCTTTGATGGTCTTCTTTAAATACACGAAAATACTTTAAAATCGAATTGATCCCAAAAATTAACCTAATGGTAAAAATTATAAAGTTTAACCGAACTTGAACGCAGTTTTAGAAAATTGGAAATCTCTACTGTTTCAGTGTTATTTTCTACACGTTAATAGTAAAACAAATTGTCTTCAGAAATGCATTAATGTTGCTATCCAAAAACTTAATTAAAACATTTGAAAGCAATTCTTAGCATTTAAAATTTATAAAAACCGCGTTCAAATACATTATTAACAAGTTTTTGCCTTGGTTCGCTTCTTGTATAACAATTATTTAATAGGCTAATTAACAGAAGACTAGCATTGAATTTTTGTTTTTTTTTACACCGAGCCCAAATTTTTGTGCCCTCTTTTGTTAATAACCCACAAAAATCAATAGATTTATGCAGAAAAAATACGAAAAACACGATTTTATTAATCTATAAAAAAACTCATACTAGGACGGCTATAGGGTAGATCATTATTTTTCTAATATATTTGTATAATTATTTTATGTAATACTGTATATAAATAGATTTAAATGCTTTTTTACTGCTGTGTTTTACATTAAACACTTCATTTATATATTTACCACTATTTTATGAGTTAGATTATTTTTTTATAATATGAAAATACCCGGGTACCCGGGCATGTAAAAATCAAGTTTTTTCGACCCGGGTATGTACAACTCCAGTAAAAGGGTATAATAATTTTATAATCGGTTATAAATAAAATATAATTTTTCGGGTTTAGTGTTCTGTTTCTAAACTTATTTGCTTAAATTGTTATAGTGATACATAGCAAGGTAAACAACTTTTTAATATGTATATAAATGTCGTGTTATTTATAAGTTATACAAATAAAAAAGTTGCTAATCAATAGTGGTATTGTTATATTGAAACCAAATATAACCGCTTTCCGCAAAGGTGTTTTTTATACTATCAATGCAAAAATTTTTGAGATACATAATTGAGGCTTTAAAGTAATTAAAATCGTTTCCTAGTGGAAAACTTATACTATTTATCATCAACGCATAGACAGCGATAAATTCGATATAAGTTTAAATGTATTGAACGAAGAATATATATTCATATCTGCGTTTATGGTGCCTTTTCAAAATATAATCTTTTTTATTGCCCAATATACCTTTTTAATTTAGACAGTTTAAAAAAAAACAATAATATTACAAGGTAAGTCTTCGCTAAAAGCAAAAAAGCAAAAGTGCAGAAGTAACTGGTATAAAACTAATCTTTGGGCATTAAACAGACGTAAAAATGCGAATTACATTGACAAAATTATAAAATACAAAAGAACAAAAAATTTTTATCTGTAATAGTATTTTTTAATCAAAAAAAAGCGTTACGTATTAAGATTACTTTTCAAGAAAACAGGTTAGCTCGCCACGGGTTTTCATTTTTGAATGCTCTTTAGGAGCTTAGTTTTATGCAATTGCGAGCGGATAATTGCTAGCCTTGACAGCCTGCATGCCCCTTCGTTTAAGTAAAAACGTTTTTAAACTAAAAACATGAAAACCACGTCCAAAGATAACAAGTTAAACAAACATGCAACATTGCATTTTTTTTTCGTGCGTATTATGTTTTTAAAAAAAACAAATTTTTTTACTTTTTTTTTGTGTCGGGTACAAAAAAAGCCTTAAAAAATAGACCCTAGTTAATGTATAGTACTGCAGAATTTTCAAGTTTTAAACTTTTTTCTTTTATTTATTTTTTATTTGTATAGACTTATTAATGTCCTAAGTTCTATTATGCTTTGAAACAACTAAAGACATAGTTATAAGAACTGCAATAACCTTGGCTTATTTTGCAATATATACACGTATATCAAACTTAAATCTTTAAGTATTGTTTTCTGTGCTTGTATTTTGTTAGTTTTTTTGGGCATCATAAATAATTGAAAGAAAAATTGTACAACTTTTTTTGTTTTTCTAGTGCAGACTTATTATCAAAAAGTATGTTATATGCTTTTAAATCGTCTTGTACAGTAAAGAACTTTTAAGTAGTTTATATTGTTTTTTTTACTTGCCAGTGTTTTTCTTTTTTTAGATCTAAAAGTGCAACAATTCCTACCAACAAATATCAGCAACCAGCATTGATACCATTTATACATATACTTACTTTTTTATGCATCGAAGCCTTTTATATTAACTGCTAGTGTTTTAATTTGATTTTTTCAGCCGCTTTTAATACACATTTTTTTGCTGTTCAAAAACCCAGGTAAAACTCGGGTGCTACAAAATTGTGCCGTACAATAGTACGATGAGTACCTACGTGTGAGTGCACTATTGCCGATGTTTTATTGTCCGTGCACAAAAAAATAAATGTATTTTCTGATGTTTAAAAATTAACATTTTTCGCCAGACCATTAAAAATCAGTTTTAAACAGTTAGGAAATTAGTGAAAACTGTTTTTTACGTGTATTTCACAAAAGGGATAATTCTTGTTTTATTATGCAAAGTATTTTTCCCAGCTGCAAACTGAAGTTACACATTTAAATCATATCGTGTAAAAAAAAGCAGCAATATTTATTACCCATCTATAAGCCCTTTTGCCTTTTTAGGTTGTACAATGTTTTAAGATATATCCCAGATGCTTAGTTTTGCTGTACCTTTGTACAACATTTTATAATTTTCCGTATTTGACGAATTCCTAGATCGAATTTCAATTCACATCAAACCCATTTACACTGGTAATCTTTTTGCGCAACGGGTTTATTCCTGTGTTTTTACCGCAAAATCTTTCACTACCACTGTTGGTATATTTTTAACAGAATTTTTAGCGTATAATTAATACTTGAAAAAGTCATTATCACTCTAGAAATGATAAAATACAATATACACGACTGCATGGCTTGCTTTATTTATCGAGCCCGGCTCCAAATTGTCAACTTGAAAATATTATAAATATTTTTTCTCAACTGTTTTTTTTTTATTTTCCATATTATACAATCACACACACATAAATAAAAATAAATAATGCAGGCTAAACGCATAAAACTCTTTCCAAAACACGGCGCTGCAAATATATCCACCTAAGCTCATTCACAAGTATTTAATACAGATTTTGATATATTAAGATACCCAGTAGCAAAAATTCAAAAATATCATATTTTAATTTCCTTAGCAGTGCCTTTGTTTGCCCTTTAAAAATATCTTAACACACATTTCTCTTATAACATTCATATAATAAACAGTAAATTTCTAGAGCAGGAATTTATTCATAGATGTATCATAAGCTACAAATTCATTTTAAAAATCATTTTTTATGTTGATGTCTTATTTTCTACAATTTTATTTTGCAAATTCTGTAATATATTTTATAAATTTGTTTAAGACAAAGGGTAAGTAGACACTATCACTTTCATTGCACTACTTGTATATTAAAATACTCGATCTGTATATTTTACACCAACGACAGCAGCATTGCGAACTTATGATATCCCTGTATAAAAAATAATGGGTTATAACACCTAGGATTGCCTCCGACTAGATCAGTTTGTATATATAGATGTGATAAGAGTAATGCCAAAGCTAGATGTTCGCTTTTATATTTACGCCTCGATCACATTGCTTTTTTTTCTGTCAATTTGTATAATATTTTTAAACTGTGTTGTATAATCACTGATCAAGGCAAAAAAAGATTACCTTAAATCGCGATAAGACTTAATACCGTTATATTTTTGCGTCTTGTAAGAAGTATTTATTCTTCTGTTATTTTATGTGTAAATTTATCCCTCTTAAACCTACAAAATACTAAAAGTTTTAGAATAACAGAGTTCTTTTGTTTACGAACATATATGTTTTGCTGTACAGTACAGTTTGTGTATTTTGCCTTTAATTACTATACCCGTAAATTGTAAGAAAAAATAGTCAGTCAATATTAGGGCCCAAAAAAAAGGCAGTATTAACTTTTTACAATAAAACAAATGGCAAGAGATTTTGCGTAAAATTTAGCACAAAAATCGACTTTTTAACAAGTTTTTTTATATAAAAAAAATGTTTATAGATTTTTAAAGCGCTAAATTTTTATAACTTGCGCTCAAACTATGTGAAAGCATTATTCCTTGTTCAAAAACAAATATTCTGTTACTAAAAAGTCGTACGTTTGCAAAAAAAGTGGCCTATCTGTACCGTGGAAATTTTCTGTAACAGAAATATTTTTATAATAGCTTTATATTTTTTTGAAATGAAATTTAAATGGTTTTTTTTATTTACGTAAACTTTTTTATTAAATTTTTATAGAGATATAAGCTCAAAATCTACATTAAACCTATTGATTAAAGCTTTTGCGTACATTTTTTGTATTTAGCATAATAAAATAAATAGTACGTCATATCTTTTTTTAAACCTTTTAAAAAAACGTAAGAAATCGGTAAAAATCAGGTGCCCAATTTTTTCGGGCTCTATACATTTATATCAGTGTACGAGAAACATCGGGCAGCTGTTCAGAACTATAAAAATGTTTAAGAAAGGGATTGATAATTTAAAAAAACGGTTTCGCAAAAATTTAGTAAATAAGTCGACATAAAAAAATAAGACTAAAAGATATTTGTAATTATGAATCATTTTACTTTTTAAATGCATGCTCGGTATGCAAATACGTAAGAAACTATAGTATACAAAAAAATTACATTTATTGCAGTAGAAACACCTTAATTATATGTAATGTATTCCACCAAAAAAGTTTCAACGTCTATTTTTGTAATTTTGCCATACTACATTGATATATTTAATCAAACTAGATTTACTGAGTACTTATTTCTAAAGTTCTTATGTAAACTATATGAGGAATTGTTTCATTTATAAATTTTCGTGAATTCTATCTTTCTTTTATTCACATTTTATTATACTTGTATAATTTGTTATGTAAAAAATTAATAAAACGGTACGTGTTATATCACATTTAAGCATTTAATGTTATGAAAGCCAAAGAAAAACATCTTATGCGTCGTAAAAAAAAATAAAAAATGCTTAAGAGCTACATCATATGCAAATAGTTTTTTTCATATGCAAAACAAACAGCAAAAATAGCATATTGATACATCTGACGTTTCTTTCAATCTATTTAAAAATAAAAAAATACGCTTTTTGATGGACATGCGGTATCCGGTTAAAACGGGCAGCAACAAACTCCGCCTTGGGGCAAGTTTTTGCAACTTGCCCGCAAGCCATAAGAGACAACTCGTCGGGGGCGAGTTTTTAGTAAAAAAACAAAAAACAAAAAACAAAAATGACAACCCTGGTAAAAATAAGCATAATCGACGGCACACGAAATAATACTTTATCATTTATAAAATTAAACATTAGATTTAAAACAAAATATATGTTTATTTTGTCTCAAAAAAACAAGACAAACAAATGATATAAAATTGAAAAACTGTTTAATAGTCAATAAGTTATATTCCATACTGTTTTAATACCCTTTTTACAACAAAAAAAGACGTTCTCTTGCCTCAATTGAATATTTTACCACCATTTACTTTTAATCAAAAGATAAAAACTTTAAATTTAATTGTAAAATGCAATTAAAGAGAAAAAGACGCATCCACAACTAAAATGAAGAGCAAAGCTACAAAAAAAAATACTACATATATTGTAAAAAATTTTGCGTGCTAGCGTCAAGTATTTGGGGAGGGATAGGAGTGAGGGTAGGGACAGGGATAGAGTTATGGTAGAAATAGGGTTTTTATAGAGAATTACGCAAAAAACTATAATTAATATTTATTGTTAAAAGGAGTGATGATTTACCCCTTTATGAAATTAAACACGTACATGGGGGCCGAACCAGTCAAAGGAGAAAAGGAGATTCTCCATAGCCAATGGGCTAGAAAATTATTTAAGGAGGTTCGAGTTAAAAAACATCTCTTGCAAGTAAACCAGGTGGAGGACAAGGTGAGGAATGTGCAAGCAAGCAAGCAAACAAGCAAACAAGCAATTATAGGAATATTTATAGGAGGAGGAAATGACAGGAATGGAGGTTGAATAGGTGATTAAGAAGCTTAGGAAGAGTTTACATGCGGAAGTGTTGCGTGATCAAAAGAGAGAGATGGAAAGAGTACAGAATGAGCTGTTGGAAATACAGATGGAAATGATTGATGATAAGGAAAGGAATAATGAGAATATGACGAAAAGATTATAGAGTAACAGGGGTCGTGAATGTTTTACGTGCGGGAAAGAAGGCCATGTATCAAGATGGTGCCAAACAAGATTATACAAAAAACTTGAATTATATATACAATATAGACCTTTTAAAATAAAATGTGGTTTCAAATAACAAACGAAGAAAAATTGGACAATTTACATTGGAGGACCTTTAAAGAAATATCCTAACTTAAGAGACGACAATAACGTAAAAACAATTTTTTGTCAAATAGAGAGATGTCAAATAAATACACCAAGAGGGAAATTCTATAAAACAGAATAAAATGAAAGTACCACGAGCCTTAGGAAAACAAACAGATGATCATTTAAGAGAGTTAGAGTCAAAAGGAAATAAAAGGAGATCAAGTTATCAGTAAATATCATCTGTGCGTTCAATAGAAAAGCCAGATGGTGGCATACGATTTGTATGCTATTATAGCCAACTTAATGCTTTGTTAAGAAGGGGTCCTATAAATTAGCACCAATACGAAATAGATAAGATCGACAAGTGGGCCGAATTGAATTACGGATATAAACCTTAAAGAGACTTTTTACTGTATAGAATAAGAAGATGCATGAAATATAAAACAGCATTCGAGTACGACGGTAGAGTAAATGAATGGAATTCCATGCCAATGGGATTCAAAAAATTTGCCGCAGATTTTTTAGAGAGTAGCATCAAACGATCTTGAAGAAGTAAAAGGCCAAGGCACTGAGATATACATGGATGATATTTTAATACATGCGGAAAAAAGTTAAGAACACACCAGACTAGTTGATATTGTTGTATGGGAACTAGAAAGAAATGCTATGAGATTACATGTGAAAATCGTTGCATTTGCATGTAAAGAAGTGGATTTATTAAAAGTAAAGATTGATGGAAAGACTAAAAGACCATCTGAAATACAGAAATGCAAGAAACTGCCGATTTCCCACAACCCACAACTAGGTAGGACTCAAGCGGTGTGCAGGTTCAGCAGGTTGGTTTAGATCTTTTATTCCTGGATTTTCAGAAACAGTAAAAAACCTGACAGATTCAATGGGTAAAGATAAAAGAAAATGAGGGTATGAGAATATGAGTGAAGACTCGTAAAAAATGTGAGAGAAATTAAAAAAGATGACAAGATTGATATTACCGAATTATGAGAAAGATTTCATATTAGTAACAGATGCAAGTGAATCCGGTATAGTGGCAGTTTTAATGCAGCAGGTAGAAGAAAAATTAGAGTCAGTTGATCACACCAGAAAAAAACTGACACCGGCAGAGAAAAGATATTGCATTTCAGAACAAGAAATGTTAGCAATATATTGGTTGTCCATACATTTTTTTGAACTACGGGGAAGAAGATTCGAAATACATACAGACCACGAGGCATTGGATTTTATAAGACATAAAGGATACTTTAATAATAATCGCAGTAATAGATGAGTCGACAAATTGCAATAGTTTGATTTTAAAATACTATGAAAGAATCCATAAAAAAATATTATTGGGGCAGATCGTTGAGTAGAATATACGAGAATGAAAAGTAAAAATGAAATTAAAGATAAAATAGGTAAGAAAATAAAAAAATGAAAAAGAGCATAAACATATTATACATGACGGAAATGCATATTATTGAGTAAAAGATGAAGGAACTAAAAGAGAGGAACCAGATGATAAACTATGAGAAGGAATTATTTTAATGGCACATGAAAACGTAAACCATAGAGGATTAACGGCCACAAAATATGCTTACATAAAACATATTATTGGCCAGGGTTTTCATAATCAATAAGTAATATAATAAAGAGATGCTGGAAATGCAAACAGCAGAATCGGAAATGCCTAGGTGGATGTGAAATCGTTGGCAAACAAATTGGAAATGGAAAATTTTGCTATTGAGCTAATGAAATTCCATAGTGAAGGGAAATATGTATTTTTGGGTTTGGACTATTTTACAAGGTTTGCTTTTGCAGAAGTGCTAGAGACAAAATCCGCTGAAGAAATAATAAATGTACTGAATAATTGGAAAAAAAATGCACACCGAATGAAATCGTAACTGACAATGGCAAACAATTTTCTAATGGTAAATTTAAAAGATGGTGCATAGTGAAGAATATATGCCATGGACAAGTGACAGTAGAATTACATCGTAGTAATAGGCGGGTGGAACGCCGGATTAGAACGTTCAGAACAGGACTTACAAAAACAGAAAACACTGATTTAAAGAGCAAAGTGAGAATAATAATAGATGATTAATATAAAACTTAGCATAGTGCAATAAGATGCACCCCGGTAGAAGCAAGAACATAAGAATTTAAAAACATAGTAAAAAAGCAATAGCGCTTAAGAAACAGATTACGCGAGAAAGTATAAGAAAAATTACAGAGAAAAGTTTTTAGAAAGAGACAAAGTCTTTATAGCAAAAAACGAAAACTTCAAATTAAAGCAGACGAAACGCATAAGGAAGATTTCTGGAGTATGGTAAAATTCTAAAAATATGTACAGGGGATAGTTATATAGTGAAAATGAGTAATGGAATATTACAAGGAAACGACATTATGATTTAAAACACTTTGATTATACTACAGAAAATAAGGAATAGACTACCGTCTCAAGGCCGTCATGTTAAAAGGGGTCGATTATTTACCCCCTTATGGAATTAAACACTAACATTTATTATTGCAAAAGAAAATCAAACTCAAAGAGAAGAGAAGAATTATTATGTGTATAATATATCATATATACTACTTTTTTTGTTATTTCGAATAGTAATCTGGCATTTTTTTTTTCTTTAATACAGTAAAACGTGCCTCCGGGGCGATATTTCCTGTATGCCTCATGTGCAGGTTGGAAATATGCCCTAGAGCGAGTTTTACAGAATTCCATCTGACGTTTTTCCAATCAAAAAAACAATAATAAAAATTAGGTTTTTGAAGGACATGCGGTATCCTGTTGTATAAAAGTAACTTATGATCTAGATAGAAGAACATGGTTATATGTTAAAGACTTGCCATCTACTACAAAGTACCATCTTATATATGTATATTACCTTTGGAATACTTCTTGTTTTATAACAGACTTTTCTACCTAGCATCATGCCTGAAAACCTTCAAAAATAAATTAAGTTGTATGTAAATTGTTTAATCGTTTTCTAAAAATACCATTTTTTATACTTGATATCTTTATGTTTACTTTTGACTTACTAGTCAGGTCATCTACTTGCTTTAGTCCATTGTTTAAGCGACACATGTATTTTTTGTAGTAGTCACTTTTTCTTATAACTTCTTTTACGTGTAAAAACCAAAAGCTCTGTACTGAAACGTTGAGTTTGTAATCCATTCTTTTTATATAATAGCAATTGGCGAAATCAGGTACACTTAACATGATCCGCGGCATTTGTTATATCTAAAAAATACCACTAGATGTTACTTTTTATGTTTTTTCGGATAATGGAAACATTTATATATTTATGCAATATAATAATTATTTTTAATTCCGGAAAGTAAATCAAAACTTTTTTCCATAATTTTATTTAATAATTAAATATAAAAAATAGACTCAAAGCTGCGTCAACAATTTTTTAAATTCGTCGTTAAAGATTATCAATCAGTAGATCCAATCTTGATTTGGCCAGCATATTCAAAGTATGGTTGCGTGCATAAGTGTGTTTTGTTTTTTTTATTCCGTTTACCTCGTAAACCAATATATCTTTTATTATCTTGCTGTTTACTTAACTCCCACTTAGATAATGACGCAATAATGATCATAAGAAAATGTCTCGGGTTTAAAGTATTGACGCACATATGCTTCACAATAAAAAGCTACTTTCAGAGTTGCCATTTTTTTGAACTGTCAGAACCAGGCCCTAGCACAGCAAAAAGAAGCCCCGGGCCAAAACTAATAGAATCAACAAAAAGGCTACACTTAAAAATACTTGTAAGAAAAAAAAACTGGCGCAAAAAAAAACATAATCTGTAATTGTTGTATGTTTTTTTTCCATATCGCGCAAAACTTAAACAGGTAATTACATACACTTGTATTCAATATAGGTTCTGCTGCAGTAGCGTTCCACGAAGTTTTTGGTGACCCGCCAGCCATGTTTTTTACAAAAACGTAAGAGCTAAAAACACAATATACCAATAAAAATTAAATATTTGTTTTGTTTAAAGCTATCTCTGCAGAAATTTTACAAGTAAAAAATTGTATGTTAGAAAAATCACTGCACAACCAATAGCAGCAAACTTTAATTGTCTCCGCTCTTTTTTTACAAGGAGGCCGTCCTCCATCCTATAGACTCGATTATAGCTTCTGTGCATAAAGGTTAAGTAAAACTTAATTAAATACCTTTTACCGACTGATTTATCTTTTATAATGTAATCGCTAATATAATATACAACATATAAAGACAAAGTTTCAACAAACAATAAATAAAACGACTAAAAGCAGTTTTTATTTCTCAAATAACAGCCTTCTAATACCAAATTATGCGGGAAGTAACATGAATATATTTTAAGAAGTAAAAGACATTTTGTATGGCACTTAACAACGGTTCTTTTGTTTTACTATACAAACCAAAGTAATTTAGACATTAGCGAACTTTGTACTGACAATATTTGTTTTTTGTTTTTTTTACAACTTAATCCCTTAAAATTTTTAATGAAAGTTTGTTTATTTATTCCATATGCATTTTATGTGTTTAGAATCTACAGTGCTAATCTTGTGTATAAAATTGTGGTTTCGAATGTTTACGCTACACTAAATGTATAAGAAATATATAAAAATACAGACTTTTCATGTTCTCGGATTTTTCTTCTGTAATTGGCGCTAAGGTTTTTATTCCCTTTTTATTTCGCTTTCAAGTTTAGTTCGACTTTAGTTTAAACAATCTGGATATCCATGTCACAGGATGCAATCATAAGGATGCTACGCAAAGGTATGTGAACCGTTGTTTTTTTTCTTCTTGCCTTAAGTGTCATTCTTGTAAAAATAATATTGGTATCTTGGCTTTTGTTTATTGGATAAGGGTAAAGAAAAAGAAGCAAACAATATATATTATTTATATGATGCAATTAAGACAAAAATTATGCATTTATCTATATAAAAACTATATTGATAAAATATTTGAGCTATCAGAGATTAATGTACATTTAAAGTTAGGCATGGAGCAAACAAAGATACACAGCTACTGTCATGAAAACTTAATTTGCGTATTTGCAGATATCTTATAGTATATTAGAAAAATAATTACATGCATTAAAAAGGTATGAAAACGATAAATAAATAAAGTTATGGTTTTAAAATAACAAACAAAATCAAGGATAGGGAATATGGTATGGTAAGCGGGCGGAAACCAATTTTTTAATTCCCGCCCGTTATGGCCATTATGGTCATAATATGGTAAAATTTTTAAAAAGTGTATAAATTATTTAAAAACACAAAGTTTATTTAATACTTGCTATTACGATTATAAAAACGTACAAATTTTTACAAAATTAGGCATAAATATTTATTCTAATTTTAGAAGGCTTTAATGCTCGGAATTTGTATATATATCTTTATAAAATCTTTCAAGATACTTATATATATAGTAAGTTGTAGCAATTTGTCTACAAATTACATAAAAAACCTTCTTAGTGTATTTCTCATAAAAGTTCGTCTTTGTATTATCAATCGATCATTTTTTATACAACCCGCTTACAATTTTTTTTTTTGTTTTTTGCATTTAATTTTTGACAATTGTATCAGTTACATGTATGAACCTAAATAAAATAACAACGGATTTAAATTTGTAATATGAGGGAAAGATGTGGATACACGAAAAATTGAGTTTTATAAACTAGTGAATGTGACCATATGCTGAAAAAGTAAAAATAACTATATTTTAATTACAATAAAAATAGTCATAAAGGAGTTCTTGGACTTATAATCGTATAACAGAAGAAAAAAATATGAGCAATAAATAAAAATGCAGCACGTGTACTTATATATTGATAGTGTAATACATATGTGTTTTAGTTTATTTTTATTTATAAAAACAAATTTTACGGCCCGAAAAGCAAGAAAGCTATAAAAACTAAATAGCACTATTTTATTATATATGAATATATTTTAATTCATATGTATAACTTATTTCATTACTATTTCTAAGCATTAATTAACCAAAAGTCCTTAAAAATGGATAACTACAAAATTTACAACATATAAATACAGCAAATCAAAATCCAAAGAAATATGCAAGAAAATACCAAAAAAAGATTAGGACAAAATATGATAAACAATTATGGAAATAGATCAGGGGGTCCGAATATGGTATGGCCATATTATGGGGTATGGTTATTAACATTTTCCCTATTATGGCCATTATGGTAAAACATGGAAAGTGCAAAAACTATTTAGGTAAACCATATAAAAAATGTAAATATATATCGAAACTTGGATTTAAGACACACGAATGTAGTAAGTTACTGTTCAATTTTTTTGTTTACTGTGTTAATGCATTTAAAGATACATTAGAAAAGGCCAAATACCTGATTAGTCATATTATAATAATTGAATTTTGAAATTTGTTTTGACGCCAGATTTTACAATTTTTTATACGGTAAATTTACATTAATGCATATTTAATATTTTTTTATTATATGTTAAAAACCTTTAATGGGGTCGTATTGCCCATGTGCACGCATATTATCCTAGAGAAGATTAATATAACAACTAATTTAGAGATAAGGTATTTTTGGACTATATCTTACTGTCAAATACATAATAATTTATAACTAAATGGCTAAAAATACAAAAAAAATAACGTTGTTTAGTACCTTTATATGTACAAAATTTTGATTTTTGAAATCAAAGAGTGTGTATTTATGTATGTTTTTTATTTATAAGCATACTATAAATAGTACACAATTTTTTTTTATTTGATAATGTAAGTTTTGCGAAATAGATAATAATGTGTTAAATATTTTTTGTATTCCTTGTTATTATCAATGACTTTTAAAGACTCTTATATTCTAGAAAATCAAAGAAAACTCGTTTAACAAATAAACAGTGAAGCGTCGATTGTAAAAAATAAATATAAAATTTTATAACTGTTCTTGGTCAAAAAAATGTTGCCTTTTGTTTTGGTAATAAATATAATATGGAAGGAATATGGAAAATTAATTCCCCCATATATGGTCATATGAATATAGCCATATATGATATAAGGCCATATTTTTAAACGGAACAGCTAAAATAGATTTTGCCTATAATACCCATAGATTGTAAGCCCATTACAGGTGGTCACCATAATTGTTTCTTAATCCCCGAACAATATACAAAGTTTTTTATATGAGATTTTTATTGGCCAATAGATATTCCTATAATAGGAATGAAAAAAAATATCAAGCCGCAATGACACATTTAAAATACAGAAAATGAACAAAAAGGATAAATAATAAAATTTAAAATCATTTTGATATAAATAATAATTATAATACACGGTACATTTTTTTTGCGTTGTCAATATATATAATACATATCGTTTTTGTTTGTTCAATAGCCCATCTTGATTTCTTATCTGCAAAATCATCAATTATTGCTTCATAGCTAAGTCTTCTAGCAAAATCATTGTCAATATGTAAGATCTCTAGTCCTATTCATCTAGACTGCCCCATTATTGACCTAATAAATGATTTGATTCTTTTCTGTGCAGAGACACTGTGTTCAGATTCGGCATATAATATTGGTAGAGTGCAAAATATGTAAAGTGCTAGCACTAAATTAAAAAACACAGAGATAAAATTCTAGCGTTCAATTGTTGTATTAGTATTTTTTTTTGGTTTCTTACATTTAAAGTTCGATTTGAATATTTCCATAATATAAAGTATTTTATCAATCGCATCTATGGATACTGACCAAATTTTTCTAATGTTACAAACTTTTTTGCTCTAATTCTAATATCAGGAATATCATATACATCATACTTTCATAAAAAATCAAATGTATTGCATATCAAAGAGGCCTGGTGAAAACGAATGCCTAGTGATTGTATTATTTTAGATTGGATATTGTTAAAAATAGTTTTATACTATTGATGTTTTTTTTGAATATAGTGTTGTTTTTACTTGTATATTTTAGGCTCACTTTCCAATCTGTGGCTTTTTGCACACTTTTACTGTATATATTTAGCCATTAAATGTTCTTTTGGTGCACTTCTAAATCTTTAACTGCATCAATCTCGTAGTCTATTGTTGAACCTCTTGCCTCAATCATTAAATTTGTTTTGTATAGATTTATTAAATTCGGTAGCCATATTACATTTAAAATATTTGTTTCATCTGTATTTGTGAATGCTATAAATGTGTTGTATTGTATCTTAGCATCTGTAACAAGATTTCAAACAATCTGGCATTCTATTTAAGCATTATATATTTTTTCCAAAGCTCTACTTATAGGTTTTATTGCAATTATATTTGCATACTATCTTGTTTTTATAGCACTACAAAGATTCTCTAGCACATGTTTCTTAAGTATTTCCCATCTCTGAGCCTTCGAGCTAAAAAATTATACAGTTCCTGAAACATATTAAAATACTTAGAAGATACTGTACAAGCTTTCATTGCATCATTTCCTACAAGATCTAAAGTATGGTAAACACAAGGTGAAAAACAGAAGTGTTTTTTTACATTTTTAAAGTGGGCCTGTGCTCCAAGTTTTTTTTCATAACATATTTGACGCATTATCAAAACTTCCCCCAATAAAATGTTTGAAATCCAGACCATGTTGTGACAATCCTCTCAAAATACATTTTGATATTTTTTCCCCGGTTTTTTCTGCTTGACTCACGAATAAAATGGTACGCTCTTCAATTGATTTCCTTCTTATTAATGTTTAAATATCAAATAATTATGGATATCTGCTCTATGTTAGATAAATCTGTAGTGCCGTCAATTAATATAAAAAAATATTGAGCACATATAATATCTGCAATTATTTGACTTTTGACTATGTCCCCGAAAATACAAATAAATTCATTTCGAATTCTTGGTGATAAATAATGAACTGCTGATTTTAATCCCTTTTGTTGTTTTTCTTATACTGCAGTAACATGCTCATATAAAAAAGAATCATGTTTGCTTAATAATTCTATTATTTCTAAAAAGTTTCCATTGTTGTTTTCTTAAATTTTACATGAATCCCCTGTAAAGGCCAAACCTCGTTCTGCTAGAAACAAATGCACATCAACTACCCTGTAGAGAAAAGATTTCCTTTTATTTTTTTTATTAAAAATTATACCATTCCCAAGTCAAAACAACCTTTTTCCAAATCAAAAAAATCTATTCCAAATCAAAACAATCCTTTTCCAAATTAAAAAAATCTGTTCCAAATCAAAACAACCCTTTTCCAAACCAAAACAATCTTTTTCCAAACCAAAAACATCTTTTCCAATTCAAAAAAATCATTTTCCATTTCAAAAAAATCTTTTTCTAATTAAAAAAAAATCCAAAAAACAAATATTTTTTTTTTCACATTTTTTTTAATAAAAATGACAGAACATTACAGTATTAAAGGTATATAAAAGCAAAAAATACCCCATTATACTTTATTCCAGTGTACATAACTACTTTTAACATCATAAACACGGAGTACGACCAATTTATTAACTTTAAAATGTTTATTATGCCATAAGAAACTTCTATGCAACTTTTACAGCCAAAAATGTTTATTACTATTAACAAGATTTTCAAAAACTTGTTTTTCTTAGCAAAAAACAACATTCAGTTAGAAAATATGCAAAATGGTTTTGCTAGGACAATATTAACTTAAAAAAGCATAATAAATGCGAATAAATTTTTGTTTTGGCTACAAAAAAGCATAGGCATTTTTGCTTTTAAGTTACAAGACAACCCTAAAATAATGTAAACAGAATACTACGCAATCCCTAAAAAAAACAAAATAGTGATTCACTTTCAATCATGATATGGTGTGGCTGAAGCAGCTCGATGCATATTTCGGCTTGTCCGTACCACATAAACGCAACAATCTTGCGGTGTTACTTTTGTTGTTGATTCCCTAATGACATCTTGTAGGCGAATCTCAGTTTTTCTCTCCATATTGATTCCTGCTCTTAACACCCCTAAGATTCTTCTTGTCGTTGTTTTTACCTTGGAAAATACGTAGGCAATTGAACTTAATTATGTACGAATACGGTGAAAGATACTGGAGCCGATATGATGTTGCCTTGAGAACAGGTTCCATTTCTCTTCTACTGTATACCATTGCGATATCCATTATAAAAGTGAGTTTTCGCATTACGTTCTCTCGTCCTATACACAAACTAATTCTCGCATAAATTGTGTAAACTTTGCCGCGTTTACATTTCCATCATCAATAATCTTTATGTAAACTGCCCCTGTACAACTCATAGCTGCAATTAATGACATATTGCGTCCTCTTATCGTAGGTATCGTCAACGGGGCCCTAGTACAACTCTTGATCGGGCCTTAGCCCAGGTCAAGTGCAAATTAAACCCGCATTCATCAATGTAAATCCATTTTGCACACTCAACCGGTGCGGTCCTATAAAAAAAAAACGCAAATTCTTTATCTCGCTAACAAGGTCGTCTCGCAATTTACTCTTTCAAGCTCAACACGGGCTCTTTTAAGTGTAATCATAAGCTGATTTAATCCATTTTCTACTGTTAATTTTGAAACAGTTGCGTTATAAGTCGTCAATTCTGTCTTTATTTGTGCCAAAGTAGCCGCAGGATTTCTTTCAATGCATTCTTCAATCTTCTTTGGCACAGCTGGAGCGAGAAGAAGCGTTTTTGTCCACCACGTCTATCCTTGTACAATTCGGCATGTATTCGATTGTGTCTTATATTTGTTTTGGTGGTATTAATGTTTATATTAGGTTGCCTTGCGGCTTCCGGAGTACTCATGCCGTTTTATAAACCATCCATACTAGCGCCTCTTGTAGTGTGAGTGTATGGTGATGGTATTTACGCGGCTGTGGTTTATTCTCAGCATAAAAAGGTTAACATTTATATTGTCCAGTGTTTGAAACATATAGGACTCGTCAGCATTGGTTTGCAATAACGTCTTATTTACTACACCTATTACTGCAATGGTATTTTTACTAAAATTCTCAGTCTCTGTTTTAGCTATGCTGGTATTTAGACTTGATGTATTGTCTGTGTGCATTGTCATTATGGGTAGAAATTCATCCATATTTATAGGCAAATTAAAAAAAGGTTTGAAACGAAAAATCTTCCTAAAACAACGTATCAAATCCCAAGCCGTATATAAACTACAAAAATTGTGCAACTCTAGCGCATTTGATGTATTAACGTAATAAACAACGTACAAAGACATTAAATATTCAAATATTTTTTCATACTGATATAATAAAATCGATTTTTAATGTACTAATATACTTCTTGCTCGTACTTAAAAAAAATATTACAATTTAACGTGCAAAATAATAAAATTATGAAATTTTATAATTGACAGTTTTTTTAGACGTGTGTGTAAAGAAATGTTTATATCCATACTGCATCACCGCACTTTTTGTAAGGGTTTATATCCATTTAGTATTGTATATCAAGTGGTGGCTTTTCAAAAAAGTCAACTGAAAATGCAATAAGAACAAAAAAATTATATTTCTTGCAAAATTTAACTTGTATTCTAAAAAATCGCGTTTAGATCTAAAAAACCCGAAAATTTTTTAATTTAATCTGTTGCTACTTTTATTTGCACTTTTAAAATGTAATCCGTTGTTTTTTGCTATTAATCATTCGGAAACTCTTTGAATGTTTTGTCTATTACTTTACATTTTGTATTTTTACGATCAATGGCTGAGTGGTCCGGACACAAAGCCATTGAAAGTATGGCTGCAGGTTCAACTCTCGCATCTGCCGTAAGATTAAATTTCCGGTATGCAATGAGAGGGCAGTAGAAGGAGGCGAGTCTGTGATTTTAGTGGGGGACATCATGGAATGGTTGAGAATAAATACATATTAATAAACCTTAAAATCTCTTGATGGGGCTACTAGCCATGTTGGGTGTTTGCACTTTAATAAATTTCTTTGTCACTACTAAAAAGTGAAATCTTGCAACAAACAAAAATTCACAGCATTTCACAAAATTTACATGAATGCGCAAGTATAAAGTGTTGCTTTGATAAATGCTGCACAGTATTCAATTATAAAGTAAAGGATGACACATTGCAAAAAGAACATACATTATTAATTGGACAAAATACACATGTTATGCTGATAACATAAATTGTACTGTAATAAAAGCTACATTTGTAATTATTTCAGGTATGCGACTAATGAACGCAAAAAGGTTTTTTAAATGTTAGAAACATATATACATAACACAAAAACATAAAACTATGTGTTTATAACCTATATTATGCGTATCCATATATATGTTTTAAACATAATCACTATTTTGCATTCAAGAAATGCTACGCTATAAAATACGCATAGCTATGCAGCTACATTTTAAGCAATTTTATACAAGCCAAAACGAAAAAAAATAAAAATAAAAATTGCTGATTTTTTTGCTTTGGAAAAAGATTTTATTGTTTTGGAAAAAATGCTTTTGGTTTGGAAAAAGGTTGTTTGTGTTTGGAAAAGGGTTGTTTTGATTTGGAACAGATTTTTCGATTTATAAAAGGATTTTTTTGATTTGGAATAGATTGTTTTCATTTTGAAAAGGATTGTTTTGATTTGGAAGAAGGTTATTTTGACTTGAAAAGGTATAAATCAGACAAATGCTTTTGAAGTGGAGATATTTTGAAGGTGGTTGCCACCTTTTGTTTCCAGCTGATATAATTACTTTTATGTGTTAGTCATTTTATATGATCTGGTATTCTATCCTTAAGTTTGCGCCAAAATTGTTCTTTTGTACATCCTATTGATATTGTTAAAAGTTGATCACGGCAAGGCAACAAGGGGCACATAAATTAGCATTTATACCTTTAATTCACCAAATCCAATCTCTTTCTACTCGGTCCCTATTTGGTAAAGTAATAAATAAAAGATATAAAGGGAATTTCTGGTTATTACAATCCAGCGGAAAAACAGTTGGTAGTATCCTAAAAGATTTTAAAAATATATCTTTTTATGCGCTAAAATTCACGTAAAGTGAATATA